>VYXH01007982.1:361293-421993 GCA_013397275.1 Burhinus bistriatus
CCCCGGGGAGAGGCGGCGGCAGCCAATGGGGAGCCCGCGGGGGGACATCATGGGCTATTTTTAGCGGGCTCCCGGTCGCTGATAAGTGAAGGGCTCCACGCCGGGAGCGGGCTCAGAGCGCGGGGCGGGCGGGCGGCAGCGCGACTGCGGCCGCCGGTAGAAGCGAGCGGAGCGGGCGCAGCGGCGCGGAGCCGGGGAGGGGAAAAGTACTCGTGGCGGCGGAGCCAGCGTTCCGGCCCCGCGGCGGCGGTAGGAGGAGGAGGAGGGCGGCGAGGCGCCCCGCCGAAGCTCCGCGCCGCCCCGCCAGGCTAGGCGGACTCTCAGCGCGGCGGCGGCAGCCGGGACCGCGGGCCCGGCCCGCGCCGGGAGGACCCTCCGCGCCCCGGCGAGAAGAAGTAAGGCTCTGCTTTCTCCTTCCCCCCTCCCTGCGCGGCCGGGAGGGTTGGGGCGGCCGGGCGGAGCGGGGCGCAAGCGGCGGCCGGGCAGCTTCTCCGCGCTGCCGCAGCTCCCGGCGCCACTCCGCGGACTGTGTTCTATGAGTGCAAAGATGGAGCCTACTTTCTACGAGGATGCCCTGAACGCCAGCTTCGTGCCGCCGGAGAGCGGCGGGTATGGATATAATAACGCCAAAGTGCTGAAGCAGAACATGACGCTGAACCTGTCCGACCCATCCAGCAACCTGAAGCCGCACCTGAGGAACAAGAACGCCGACATCCTCACCTCCCCCGACGTGGGACTCCTGAAACTGGCCTCGCCTGAACTGGAGCGGCTCATCATCCAGTCCAGCAACGGGTTAATCACCACCACGCCGACCCCGACGCAGTTCCTCTGCCCCAAAAATGTCACCGACGAGCAAGAGGGGTTCGCGGAAGGCTTTGTGAGAGCCCTGGCGGAACTGCACAACCAGAACACCATGCCCAGCGTTACCTCCGCCGCTCAACCTGTTAACAGCGGCATGGCACCTGTGTCCTCTATGGCCGGCAACAGTAGTTTCAATACGAATTTGCACAGCGAGCCGCCCGTGTACGCCAATCTCAGCAACTTCAACCCCAACGCACTCAACTCCGCACCTAACTACAACGCAAACAACATGGGCTACGCACCTCAGCATCACATAAACCCCCAGATGCCCGTGCAGCATCCCAGGCTTCAGGCTCTGAAAGAGGAGCCTCAGACTGTACCTGAAATGCCAGGGGAAACTCCTCCCCTGTCCCCTATTGACATGGAGTCACAGGAGAGAATCAAAGCCGAGAGAAAACGCATGAGAAACAGAATTGCGGCATCCAAATGCCGGAAAAGGAAGTTGGAAAGGATTGCCAGGTTGGAAGAAAAAGTGAAAACTTTGAAAGCCCAGAACTCAGAGCTGGCATCCACTGCCAACATGCTCAGAGAACAGGTTGCACAGCTTAAGCAGAAGGTCATGAACCATGTCAACAGCGGGTGCCAGCTAATGCTAACACAACAGTTGCAAACGTTTTGAAGAGACTGTCTTAAATGAGAACTGTGATGTTGTGGTATAACTAAAACAAAAAAACCAAAAGTGGCAGATGCATAAAGCTAATGGTAAAAGCTGAAAGGCCGAGTCCTGCCTGTGCTCTGCAAAGCGCATGTGTGGAAAGACTGGCAAGCCTTCAGCTTGAGTTAGTAGTGAAGCGGCCAGCACCACTCCGAGAAGTGCTGTTCCTGCCCAGATGAGATGTCAGATCTTCGTTTAACATTGACCAAGACTTGCATGGACCTAACATTCAATGATCATTCAGTATTAAAGGTTAAACTGCAATAGAAACTGTAGATTGCTTTATGTAGTATTCCTTAAGAAAAAAAAAAAAAGTGGGAGGGAGGTTTGTGGGAGGCTGATAAACAAAAAAGAACTATTCTGCCTGCCTTCAAGTAAATTGTGTATGTACATATCTTTTTTTATTTTATTTTATGAAAGTTGATTAATGTCAATAAACTACTTCATGACTTTGTAAGTTATTTTTATGTTGTTTATTTGGGCGCTGCCCAGTATTGTTTGTAAATAAGAGGCTTTTTTTTTAGCACTCTGAGTTTACCATTTGTAATAAAGTATAATTTTTTAATGTTTCTGTTTCTGGAAAAATTCTAGAAGGTTCTATTATATTTAAGAAAAATAAAATAATTAAAATGCATTTCCCCCTCATACTTTTTTTTTTTTTTGCTAGTACCTGAGTTGGGAAAATGCTCTTTGTGCTGAACTCTAAAGGGCAGGAATTACGTTAGACTTACTCTGTAACTACAGGCATGTCCTGGAGAATGTGTGAGGAGAGGGAGAAGGTAGATCCTGATCACCAAACTAACACAACTTTTTTATTTGTCCTGAAGTTGTAGTTTCCAATCTCAACCTGTCTAGCTCGCCTGCTATATTCTAGTGACCCAGTTTAGACAGGTAACTTCAAGCAGGTTGTAGAGGGGTAGAAAGCCAGTGTATGAAATTGCTCCATAATTGGAGCAACTGACTACTTGATCTGACATGCTTTTTATTAAATTAATGCCCTCAAGAAGATAAGGCAAGTGATTGTATTTAAAAAAAACAAAACATGCTGTAGACTTTGAAAACAGAAACATTTGCCTGTATTCCTTCCTAGGCAGGACGTGATCCTTGTTTGTTGGTATTAATGACTGCTGCTGTCAACAGCAAAATAATTTTATAACCCTTTCCCTATCTTGAAATCCTTTCCCTTTTGGGTGTTGCTATGGGTTCTAAACTTTTTAGCAATAGAAAAGCTGGGGAAACTGAACCTAGTAAGAAATGAAAAGGGCAACTTGTTGAAAAACAGCAACTCCTGTTGCTTGTTTTCAGCAACTTGCTGAAAATAGGAACTAGTCTGGCACTTCCCATGTATTTTTTATAAAATAATCTTGGCTTTCAGTACAATGACAATATAAATATATACCTTAGAAATATACTACTTAACTCCTCAGGGATGCGGGGAAATAATCACTATACCAGGATTTTCAACACTGTACCCATTTCATTTCATAAGCATTTATTTGAAGGGAAACCAGATGTTTTCCTGCTTGCTGTTTAGATCCAAGCATCTAAGAGGAAATAGATACTATCAAAAGACAGCCAGAAAATATTAGAAATTCATTATTAGTGAATGCTAACGTTTTAGAGTAGGCAGTCTTAAAAATGTCTTTTTTTTCCTCCTTAAAATAGGAATAAGCATAACTTTAACTGAAGCAACAGTCTTGTTTAAGGTCACTTCACAAGATGATTAGATATATACACCTTTACTGTTATCAAAAGGATACCCTGAAACTTGCAACTACTGTGGGTCAGTTCCTGACAGGAAGCATCTTTCCTCTAACTTTTTTTCCCCCATATTATATGCATTTTATAATACGAAGGGTTGTTTTAATGTTTAAAATATGATAATATGGTAACCTTCCACATAATCCAAGTGTCAAGGTAGGCACTGTTTAGATGGTGTTTGCTGCTGTCAGAGGAATGCAATTGTAATAACACCAACCAAACAAAGGGTTACTAGGAGGATACTGTAGTTTGCCAAGAGTACATTTTGCTGATGTCAGCAACCCGGAAGGTAAGTTGATTTTGACCATATGTAGGAATAGACAGCAGAGGGATAATACACAGCACTGCTGGGTGTGGTTTTACAGGGATTTAGCAAGTGCCAACTAGCAAAATAAGCAGGGCAAGGAGATTAATTACATGCAAAGGTGCATGTTTAACTCTCAACAGTGCTGGGTTATGGAATAGATGTTACTAGCAAGCATTTTGCTTAATCACCTAATTACGTAAAAAATAAATACATTATATAAAATACTATGTTAATTAAATACAGCTGAGTGACAGTCTGCTCCACCCTATCCTAATACGCACACACAGACATTTAGCATTGCAGTTACGTGTTTTCTCTCTCAAGTACGACATTCTGTAGCACAGGCAAAAAAATTACTGAGTAATAGCACTGCTCGTTATGTGGACATCATCAGATGGGTTGGCTTCTGTGACACCAGTTACTTGACGTGGTCCAGCTCAGGTGGTGCTGCTGTCCAGTCAGAGAATCTACTGTCAAGCAAGGTGGTTTTTAGTGCCAGTTACGCAGCTTCACAAAGAGAAGAGGGGTGATTTAGACAAACCCTTTCTTTGGTCCCACATCTCGTTTGAGGATCAGGCCTAAGACAGGGCAAAGTAACTTTATATTCCTTCCACCTCCACCTGTTTTGTAAACAGTGTGGTGGGCTATGAGCCTGTTGCTATCTGGTTCACTTCAGCACAGATTAAAATTCAGCACTCTTAGTATATTACTAGATCACTTGGTGATCAATATGTACAACTGTAATGAAAGACGTGCATGTATTTGTACGTGGCAAAATGCAAAGTTTTAACACTTAATTAACTGCCAAGATTAAAATTGCCTAACGCACTATGTGCCTTACTTCTATAAGGAATAGTCAGTTCTCTTTGAGATTCAGAGAGAAACTCTCTTTTTGTTGCCCCAGCTGTACTCACAAGGGAATATTTTGCAAATAACAGCATTGTGAACATGTATTTTGTTTGGCTGTGAGTGTTGTCAACGGATTCAGGAAGTGAAGTCAGAAAAAGGCAGGGTTTCAAACAGGGCAGGCTACACAGAAATGCCTAGGCAAAGAGCCTCTAATCAGAACAACATGTTTGGGTCACAGAAATATTAGAATTTGGGTCCGTACTAAACCCAACAAAAGCCTCACACTTCTATCCTGTGAACAGAAAGGAGCTACAAGGAGAGGTTTGACCATGATTACTCACTGAATAATTTTAAATTCAAAGTACTTGTCATTACAGAAATAACAGTAACAATCTAACTTATTCTACAATGGGAAAGAGTAACATAGCAGCCAGTTTCAATCTCAGAACACGGCAGCAGTTACTAATAGAGTCCTCATCCTTGAACTGCCGACATCTCTGTAGGTCTAAAAGACATTGACCTCAAAACATGGCACTTTAAATACCAGCCTAAGGCAGCGCATACCCATTTAACAATGAAGTCTAGCAACCGAGAGACACCTTAGCTATCTTTCCATTTTATAAGAAGCTTTCAAGAAATACAGATAATACCTCTCCAAACCTATGTGAAAAATGACTGACAGTTTTGTCCCATGCAGAAGCCTAAGAAATCCATTATAATAATTACTTTCTGAAAAAGTAAATAGGCCTTTCAATAAAGTACATTGCTGCATACGCATTAATGATCTTATCCCCACAACTCTGCAGGTAGCAAAGAATCTATCTGACAGACACCCAGGTTACTGTACAGCAGGCTTACATCATTTATCTAGTATCACACAGCACGTACGGACACTGCACAGTGGGGTGTGGAGCCTGAACCAGCGGCAAAATTGGGAGTTATAGATGTGGATCAGCACAGTGCTCAGCCTGAGTGAATAACCCTGACTGAGGCTCTGGGGTTATTAGCCCGGGCAGTGTTACTGCATAGACTGCGGAGGCAGATGAACCAGCTCAGGCTGGAACAAGCTTGGGCATCTGTGGAGTACACCACGGAGTGCGGTGTACCATGTCCATGAGAAGTACAAGGCAGAACTGAAAAAAAAAAAGACCACTTATCTTTAATATCAAGCCTAGCACTTTCTCTGTTCTGCATCTCTTCCTCTCTACCCCTATTCCCAAGACTTAGGTATAACAACATAGAGTTACCCACATCAAGAAACTAAAACCAGTTCAGGCAAAGTTTGCTATGTAGAACAAAAATGTTGCAAACATCATAAGCTAACACAAAATATTGCTAACAGACAGATGGACAGCAAGGGAATAATATTTGAAATTACCATATACACAAACCCATTATGAAACAGAATATGTCTTAGTAACATCTAGCATTAGCTTAGGGACAGAGAGGAGGAAGGTAGTATTAGCCTTCCAACTAAAGAAAAGGAAAATCCAAAATGTAGGTGGTTTGCTTTCTGAGAAGGTAATTCTTCCAGAGAAGTGCTTGTTCTTTAGAATTACACACACTGCCAACACCAGTGTCTGCACCCAAGGACTGGTGGCAATCCTAATACACATACACGTTATTGTTGACATGAACATTATAATATATCCTCTGACCAGAGAATGGTACTTCTTACAAAGGAAACTTGTAGAAAGTCATTGTATAATTTACCGTGAAAGCTTCTGACTACATAAACAGTTTTAGAGTGGTTTTGCACAGCAGGGCCCTCTTTTCCAATTTTGCACATTATTCTTTGCAGTACATTTTTGTTAAGGAACAATGGAACTACAAAAATCAAATTAGATATTCATCACGGTCCCTTCTGTCCTTAAATATTCTGAAATACTAGAAACACAGTTACAATGGGGAAGAATGGCTCTTTTAAAAGTTAATTAAATATTGAAAACACTGCTAATTTTCTTAGTTATAGAGTAACAACAGACATTAGGGGAAAACAAAACAAAAACATAATTCAGAAAAATGAGTACAGAACTTGATAGGTTATGACGGACCTGATTAATCCAAATCTCTATAAAATACCTAGAAACTAACTCTGTAAACAAACGTAGAGGAAGAACTAATATTTCTTTTCCTCAGTCTCATAATTATTTCGTGTTTTGAGCCTTGTATTCTCCAAGCAATCGTGAGGTTGATTCCTTAAACAAAAGGACCCAGCGACTTGCTAGAAATTCCTCTGAACTGTGAACTTTGTTCCTTATTCTCTTTTAAATTACAACCAATTCCTGTGAAACCTGGCAGCATAATAACACCAAAGATGTGGGAAACAGGACACAATTCCAGCAGATGGAGCTCAAAAGCAAACAGTCCTGGAACAAGCTGCATAGATGTCTGCAACAGGAGCCTTTGCTCAGATGGTTAGTAGCCAGAAAAGTCTTCAGATGAAACCTGCTATCATGCAAGCGTACTAAAAAAAGATTAATTTTAATAGCTTCCCTGTATTCTTAAAATAATCACTGAAACGAGTAGGGAGATCCTGCATCATTTTAATCATAGAATAACCACAGTTAGTGTCAGAGGACACTAAGGGTTCAAAACCAAGCATCCATGCTTATTCTTCTGAATTCTCACCCACAATGATGAATTAGTGGGCGTGACTTTCAGATGTCTGCTGTTATCATGACTTTTATGTCTCAGATAACTAGTCATGAAAGCATGCACGATGCAGGCATAATCCAGTCACTGTTGCTATTCAAACTCACAAAGCCATTCACATAACACTTATATTGAAAAGAGATAACTTAAGAAGTTTTGAATCTCCACTGAATGGATTACTGGTAGGTTTAAAAGCATGGCCTAGCGCTACCAAAATTGAAGCCTACCTATTTCAAGGGATGCGATTCTCAAAGCTGCTGACCTCTGTGTGACTGCAAGTCAAAACACCTTGGCAACTATGAAAAGTTCATTTTCATTTGCGTTCAAAGTAGTTTTAGAACTTTTAACAGTAGTAAAAATTGTGAACTGCTGCACCCACCTTGCAAGCTCTGGTGGTTGTTTCATTTTCACCTTGAGAAGTTGAACGCAAAAAGTTCCTTTTTAAAAGAAGCCACAACACTTTAAAGATATAGCTCAGGATTTATGCAGTTTAACTACTGACACCTAAGTACTCTAGCTTAGGAGGCACCAGAGGCTCTTCTTATGCTTAACAGAAAATCACAGGCCTCTTCAGAGAGGGATTTCCATAAACTAAATTGCTAATTGGAAGTGCCTATGCCTCAGCAGTCTACCTTTTTTTAACTCTAGTTAGCCTCTAGTCAGATAGGATGAAACCAGGGTGTAATGATTACCTGATTAGAATCAGGAGACACTTCCTTTTACTAAAAAGAAACGTTCTGAAAACATCCACCACGTGTTAGTGATGAAGAAATTTCCGCATGCAAAGTTTTACCCTACTGCATCATATACATAGTGTACACTCTTTTTTACCTATACAAACACTAAGGTATCCCCAAACATTAACTGTTCAAAATTCCTTACAAGAAGTCATTAAAGACAAGACTTACTATGAACCCTCCGGTGGCGTCTCAGGGCCCCAGTCAAGATACAATCCTTATGCTAAATAATCACCAAGTGTCTGACCCAAATACCTGAAGGGGAAAAAAAGAACCCAAATTCTTAAGGGAAAATTCATCTCCAGTTTTCTTGTTTGGCTTTGCTATCATACAGATTGTCCATTCTCCCTGCTTCCTGACTGAACCAGATAAAGCATTTCTAACAAAGTGGTTTTATATGCAGAATCACACAAAACCCATGTAAAGCTATACAGTAAGTATAGCTGACTTCAGGGCTGACAGTACAAGAGTTTACAGTTAGTCTACAGCAAGGTTACTGACCAAAGCTAGCCCTTGAAAAGTTAACAGCAAGATTTTCTTCTTTAAATGATGGAATGTAAGCAGAATTTAGTGGTCTTTGCCCAGGTTCCTTCTCCTTGAAGCAGGGATTTCTAACCCGTATCTTTTCAGTGTGGCACTGCAGGTAACAGCACATTTTTTTAGCACATCTAATTTCCCACTACATCAGTTTTCAAGGCTGCGACCTGTGAAAAGGCAGGCTGCTTTTCTCTGTGCAGATTGATCTCTAGCTTAGTTAGAGACTTCTGAATTTTATTTCCTGCTTCTGCACTCCCAAACCCACCTAAGGTTATTATATTTAGGGAAGTACTCCTGACTCAGCATCACAACTACTGACAGCTTTTGCTTCTGTGCAAAAGTAACAATAAAGTTAACCAATTTGATTCTTTCTCAAAATACTGATTAACAGTTACAAAAAGGTAGCATAAGTCCTAAAGATGCTGGATATACCAGTTTTGGAAATCAGGACACTGATAAATACTGGAAAGAAAACATGTCTAAAAATCATAGTATCTCCTTATGTTGGGAAACAGAGATGTCAGAATTTCCACAGCAGAAAGAAAGAAAGAGAGAAAGAAAATGAGCAAGGGCAAAACATTTTGTCCCAAGAGACTTTTTTTCTTATCAGGAATTTGCTTAGCCTCAGACCAAACTTTTATTTTCATAAGAAAGTTACATGGCTCTAGCCTTTTAAAACTGATTGTTTCAAACTGGTACACAAATATGCACAGTCTTATGTTACTGATTTTGATATGGGGTCTTGCTGCATGACCTCAGGTAGCTTTAGCTGTGGTGTTTTAAGAAGCTACCAATAAAGCAGTTTAGGTTTACATGCCACTCCATGGAATGCAGTAGCTAAACAGTTGGCCACTACTTCTAGAAGGGCTGCTGCTGCCAGGCGAGCACTGACAGATCCGCCTCCTGGCTTTAGGGAGCTCAGCTTTGATGTGTGTAAGCATTTTTTTTCACATTGGTGCCAGCCTGAGCAGCCACCTTTTCCCTCCTCCTTTGCCTCTTCTCTTCCACTCCCTCATTTGTGCTGGTAGGACTTTTTGGAATATTGCAGGATACTTATTTTAATCTGCATTGCTTCCCTTATTCAGTTAACCACGCAGCTCTACAAACACCTGAAGCGATGAGGGACAATAGGGAAGGTGGAACATAAATGCAGGTACAAGCAGTAGGGATGTGGCATCTTCTCAAAGAAATGCTCACCAGCAATCTTCAAATTACCAGAGATTGAGTCAGAACTCTTAAATTCATTCTTCCCAATTTAAATTACACTACAAAAATGCCAAGGCAGTTTTTGCACCAGTTTTACTAACTTAATTTGAATTCACACTTTTGGTTAAACAAGCTCAACTTCCCATATGGACAAACCTATAAAATGTGGTTTGACTTTCACAGTGAACATTTTTCGTGCACCCATTAACTTGAATGAGAACTGTGAGTCCTTAGTATACCTGCTTATGAAACTGTTTTTGTTAGATGACTAACTTTATGCATATATATTTCAAATTATTTAAGAGGGCAGTGAGGTTATTATTCAAAATCTTATAAATGGAATTTCTTGCACATGTTCCTGATATTGGCTTCCATGTCTGTTTTGAATTTACTTACAAAATACACCAGCACACTCCAAATTAGTTTCAAGCTATTTACTTGGCCCCCTCTGTTCACTGCGTTATCATTCTTATGTGCAGAAATTGCTCCTGTGTTTTTCACGGGACAGGAAACGCCAGACTGGCAATACAAGAAAGGCTTGGGTTTTCACAATGTCAACTGTTGTTGCTTCCATGGTTATGTGCCTGTGGCTTGAATGTGGCAACTTTGTACACGGAATGCTCTCACAGTTAGTGCCATGAATATCTATTTGCTACTAGCAAAGCCGGTTACATTTCCAAACGCTAAAGGTAAGAATGGCAAAGTATGGAGACAAAAGCAACAAAGTAATGACCTCAGGGAAGGAAGGATCTTATGAAGTTAGTCCTTTTTTGTTATAAACAGCTCAATTCCCAAATCTGTTGCAAATTAGGAACACCAGCAGCTCAGCCGAAGACTAGCGCTGCCTGATTTTCTGTAGCCTTTCTAATGGTATTCTCTCCCGAAATTGAGTTGTAAGTGCGTCGACACATCCACAGTCCGATCAAAGAAGGAAAAGCCACCGTTATCCCCTTTGGGAATACACTGCCCGTCATAGCACAGAAGTGCAGGCCCATCAATCTGTGAAGGCACATTACTAACGATCTCACCCTTTTCCTGCCTCTTCAGGAGTGTCTGACTTCTATGGTAGCAGTAGTGATCTAAAGGCACTAAGAAGAAATAAAACTCCTTGTCTTGTACAACTGCATAAAAACAGGAACAAGCAAGACCTAGCAATTAACATACAAAAATAAAACCAGATTCCTCAGTGTTTCTGGGGTTCAGCTGATACCATATGAGACAATAGCACAACAAGTAATAAATTTGAGTTCAAATTCCACCTACAGCCTTACATGGGGAGCTACTTCATAGGCCCACACATGATTTTCCATAACCGCTGGTTGTGTGAAACAGAAGGGAGATCTACGGTGCAGAAGAGAAGTACTGAACTTAATTCTCCTCTTCCAGGCAGTCCAGGTCTTGGCTTAAAAAACAAAACCAAAAAGCCCCAAATGAAAGAACTATGTCTTGGCGTAAATCCTCCCTCTGGTTTGGATCTTCAGAATAATACTGACTTCACAGAGATCTACACTCTGATTTAAATGACTCTATGACTCCATGAGTCTATGAGTTAAAAAAGAGAAGTTTTATAAGTATAGGTTGAAAACAAACAGAAACTCTCCATGTAGCCAGTAAAAATTATCACTTTTGCCTCTGCAACCAAAAATGATTATTTATAATGATGACGCTCCAAAAATATATGAAAGGCTCCTGAAATTCATGAGTAGTGTCAGAATAAAAGTAGACCTCTCAAATACTGAGAACTTTTAATGGCTTTCTATTTCTTTTCTTGTCATCCATCAGTATTTGCATAATCTAAGGCCTCTCACCTATGAACAATGATATATTAAAATGTATTTTGATTCATTTATTAAACTATACTAAACTACATTTAAACATTGCTGTATTTTGATCTAAAACTGGAGTACTATGATTCACCGCATTACAAAACCCCTATGATTCTTTAAGTTCATTTCCCTGATACTTGCTTGCCATGCCTAACATCATAAGCCTCATCCTAATCTTGAATTTAGCTATTATTTGATACTTTATGCTCTGAGATTCCTTCCTTAAGTCTGAAACCTTAATTTAAGCCAGCTGTTCCACAGTAACTCAACATGTGTGGGATTCTCCCACTAAATGAAAATGATAACAAGGATTTTATTTTTTTTAAGAGAGACAATGTCCATTGTGGGATGGCTCCTTTTAAATAAAGACAAAGAAACTATCAAAGCTGGTTCACCCATGTAATAGGAAAATGATCCTGTGCGACATAGCTGTATATGTTACTTTCATGCCTTGACCATGTTATGGTTTAATTTACAAAGTTATATTGGCTTTTTTATTTTTCCATTTTTACTGAGCTATACAGTTTGTTTGATGATGATAATTACCATATGAATATGAATATATCTGCCCTTTGAGCATCATGGTACAAGTCTGTTCTTTAAGGTAGTAACATACTGCTGACCCTGAAGTTCACGTCCAGTAAATCCTCCTCTGAGCACAGCAGTAGTCCCACTGCCATTCACAGACTACTACCATAGTTCCTAAGGTGCATGTGAATTGCTGTCTGTGGTAACCTGCTATTTTGCCCCACTTTTATCCAAGACAGTATGTACCTCAAGAACAGAGAATGAATGTTAAGTTGATATACCTAACTTAAAATTTTATCTCTGCCAATTGCTTATTAGGTTACTTGACAGTGATGGCCACCTTTCTAACGACAGCTGCAGAAGAGGATGGGTGACATGTCTCTACTATGCCCTCCATAAGGTCACATGTTGATGGCAGCGTCCTGTGCCCGTACACTGTGCTGTGGATCGGCTGAGCCGGATACACATATCCCAGCCTACTGCCCCTTCTCTGGGAGCGGTAGGGGCAGAAGGACGGGAAAGGTAATGGGTTAACCAGCACAACTACACACAGCAAAGCCTGCTTGTCAAAGCTCTTACTATGCTTCTTTGAACACCTTTTTTTTTTTTGCACTAAATATTTTAAAATACTTACACTGTGTATTGTATTTCATGCAATATACTTGTATGAGAATTAGCCATATATATGCAACTATGAGGAAGTTTTACATCCTGCTATTAGAAGCACTTGGTTCCCTTATATCCAATATAATATTCTAAACGAGTATTTTTTCTTCAAAGTAATTTTCTTCTGAATAGCATACACTGAAGACTGTTGGTGTTCATGGGGGAGGGTGTATACATATACAAATGTATCCATAGAATGCTACTGGTATATTATTAAAATACAGAAAATTTTAGCATTGAAATATATGGTTTTTCAATACTATTTAGATCACAAGAAAATGGGAAATGGGCTCTAGAAAAAAAAAGCACTGTCATACCAGCTGTAATGGCATGTAAAGGGTTAAAAATCAACTCCGTATTTAAGAGTAACAGAATGTTTTCCTGTAAACTCCTTCTATGGCGTGATCTAGGGGAAGGTCCAACTTAAGTGCTGGATGTTCATACAGGATTTCCTATGACTAATGCTGTCAGCATTCAAAACTTTTAATTTAAAATGTGGGCGTTATACACAGATAGGAAACTTACCATTTAAAATTTCTTATTCGAAAATGAATGGAAATTACTCTGATTTTCAGATTCATTTGCTGTACGTGGAATGATAGCATAAAATAAGGAAGTCACTAAGTGGCATATGCCGGGATCGCCTGCCAAGCTTTTACACAAGTCTTTTCTATCTGGATAGGATTCACAGGAAGCTTGTACAGGAAGACCTTTTCCTTCCTTATTTTTGAAAAGCTTTGTTGGATGGAAATTATGCCAGTGAGTAAAAGAGGGGAAGGGGGAACAAACTACCATCCTGGCAGTTTTGGTGCCAATCCATGCAAAACTGAAAGTCACATCTAAATAACATTAATGCAACCTATTGTAAAATAAATTAACAAAAAGCAAGTGTACAGAGCACAAAAGATGTTTAATAGTTTTTGATTTGAAAGATTCAAAAAGAAAGTAATACAGGTACCAAATGAAAACAGTATGGAAAGTGCAAATCTGAGATGTAATCTGCTACAGTTAAACTAAATTTGCCAATATTCCTAGCAAGTGGAGGCCATTCCTAGCAAGCCATGGGCTATCTATACTCTCTAGTAGGTTTGCTCTGAACTCTGTTGCAAGCTCTGGCTGCTTCAGATAAATTTTAAATAGTGATATTTTATTGAATTAAACATGAAGATACTAATCAAGCTTGAGCTGTCACTACAATATCCCTTCTTTCATTTCTTAATGTCATGTTGATCCCATTTTCATGACATCATATTAACTTTTAGCTGAAACTAAGCTTTCCCTATGTCTTGTGACACAAAGGAAAAAGAAGGTTGATTTTCTAGCTCATCTCTTTACTCACTGTAGCTAATTCACTGCACAAGTACTTGTTAAAAATCGCTATTCTTTCCTTAATCTGGGTCTTCTATAATCCTTAGCAAGCATATTACTGTTCTGTGTACTATTATGCTATACATATTGAGCCAAAGAGTTTGCTTCACTGGGAACTGTAACAGCAGAAAATATACCTACAGGTAGACTACAATGGGTCTAGATGCCTCTTCATCGTCTTCAATGTCACCTGGCAGGAGTCCCAGAAGTCTCAGAGAATACAATTTAATCCTGAGAGTCTTGTAAACCCAGAACTGCTCTTTGGGCAAGGGAAAAAAAAAAACAAACAAAAAAACAAACAAACAAAAAAAACCCCCCAAACCCAAACAAAAAACCCCAAACCTTAAAAACTTTCTCAAATAGGGAATGCTTCCACTGCACAGTAAAGGAGACAGAAGTTGTAAATGAGTGATTTTGATGATAGAGGAATACTGGTGGAAGAGGAGACTCAAAAAGGCATAAGGTAGTAATATTCAAAGGATGAAGAGGAAAGTAGTACGGGGACAATGGAAGACATCAAAAGCGTTAGAAAGAATGACTGAAGAGCATTGCAGCTCTTGTAAGGACTGTTGGTGGAGGTGTACAATTCTCTCCAGCTGGACAACAGAACCAAACATTCAGAGTACGAAAGCTATTGTTAAAAAATAAAAAACAAAGGATGCTGGTATAATGAGAAAAGCTTGTGCTTTGTTCATAGAGTAGCTACAGCACAGGTAACAACCATATGTATTCATCTGCTGTGAGAAAAGGCATTCCTAGGGGAAAGAAAATCCATGCTGATGTGTTTTCATTGCTCCTGTGACTAAAGCTAGTTTAAAAAAATGCCTCTTTATGCAGCAAACATTTCTCCCCTCACAGTGCAGACTACAAGAGTAAGAAATAAAAGAATTAGTTCCAGGAATGGGAATAAAGAAGTCTGAAATGAAAGCTCTGGTTCAGATGAGACTGCACATGATTTGCAAAGTGATGGAAACTGAGGGGGCAGCTAGGTCATGCCTTTCCCCTGCTGCATGAATCACTCTTTGAATGGAAATTTGAGTAGGAAGACATAATGGCTTGGGAACAAAGAGAGCTGCTGGAATATCACAGGTGCAGCTGAACAGAGAAGGATGTTTTGGGACATGCCAAGGAAAGCAAACACCATGAATCTGGAGGAGTTGTCAGGACTTTGTGATTTAGGGAGCTATCCAAATCAACAAGGGTGCTTCTGACAGAGTCAAACAGACAGGAGAATAGCTGAGGTCCCGATTCAGTTCTCCAATTAATCAATTCCTTAATGCTAAAGCATAATTCAGAATAAGATAGGAGGTGCTAATGTCCTACTAAGTTTCTGGGAGTCAAACTTACACTCCATTGAGGCACCTCTCTATAGACAGATGTATAATTATATACTTCGCTGAATTGGAACTAATGACAGGTGCAGGAATCCAGATCCTGACATACAACAAGACACATACATTCTGGGAGAACCAAAACAGCCAGTCAAAGCCAGAGGATTCAAACAGAAGACAGGGGAAGCTGCCAGAACTGGAAAGAGGAGATAACATGTGAAAGAATCAACTCTGTATGCCTCAGAAAACCCTCTAGCAATCAGAAATACTGTGAAACTGAATAAAAGGTTACTCACCAAATTACAGAACTGTGAACAGATTAAAACACAAATAAGAAAGGAACAATTACATGCCTATGATTTTCTAGCACTGCTACAGTAGAAAAATCAATCTTCATTTTGACATACAACAAACAAACTGAATGCAACTAAAAATTCAAGATGATTTTAACTAGTTGATCAGGATGGAGTACAACTGAATGATAATAAAGGCAATCAGGAAGGAAAAAAAAAAAGAATTAAATGCTTCCATATCTTTTTCCAGAAGAAGAAAGGAAAAAAATACCAGTTTTTAAAAACATGTGGTTACAAGCAAGCCCCTTGCGTAATCTGAACTGTCTAAAGACTAGGAAAGTGCTTTAGACAGAGAGATTTAGATAGAATAGTGAAGATGAACTGGTGATAGATACGTGAATAGTAAGACAAGCAGAATTTAAATGAAAATTATATTTTAGCCATTTAATATGAAATAACTGAAATCAACTTAGTACTCCTCTAAATATAGAATTCTAGACAAAGAAAAAGTAATGAAGACAAGCTAAACCAGCACTGCCAGGCAATCTTTCTTAATCCTGAGTTGCCTGGCTTTTCCATACTGCAGTGAACAATGCTATTGAAAAATTGAGAAGCAAGGAAGTAATGCAGGAATACAGTCACTCAAGGATCACAAATAAGCTTGCACAGCATTTTTTTAAATGGTGCTAATTATTATCAGTCTTCTGTAAAACTATGGGAATAAAAAACCCCTAAAGGACTCACAATGTAATAGCCACCTTCCCAAGCTCAGAGAGCAGGGAATACAGGAACCATTTTCAAGGTAAACAGACAGAGAAACAAGAAACAAAGCTAGACTACTAAGGGAGAAAAATAAATAAAGCTTATGGAGTCCTGAAATGACAGCTGTGGAAAACGCAACAGATGCAGGGAATCTTCTCTGATGTATTACAAGAAGTCTATCAGGACAACAAATTAGACTCAGCCAGACTCAAATTCAATTGTCCTCTAACAGGTTTAAAGAGGGAATTAACTGAACCCCTATTCACTACTATGTGCTCTCCAACTTGCAAGACTACAGTATCTTTTTGCTGCTGGTGATGTCACTAGAAACTAAAGCTTAGCATTGTTAACTCAGAAGACACACTGCATTTTTTACAGAGGAATTATAACATATTTTTTCTTACCAGAATAAAAAAATATTTATGTTGTTTTCCACATTGAATTGAAGTAAGTTTTAGATTTCTTCAAGTTCAGGGGAAAAACAGCTATAGAACTAAAATTAATGGATTTGAAAATTATTTTGACATAATAAATAAAATTTATATGCATTTTACTGCAAATGGATTCCTCAGAGAGGGCAAAATTTCAAAGCGTGTGTGTGTAGACTTCATTAGCAAGACATTGTTTAGGTAAATGTCTGTACTATGTCTGATGCTTGACATCTAACTGGAATAACTTAATAAATAATAGCAATTAAAACTGGTTTATGATGTGGCAAAACATTATTTCCTTTCAAAGTCACACTAGTCTCTAGTCATATCTAGAGCATTTTATAATCGGTAAGAACAAAATTCCGAACAGTTTTTCACAAATTACTCTACATCTACAAAGCATATTTGGCCAAAAGGCTTCTGTGGGAGATCTAGTGGCACCACCACACTCACCTTCCAGGAGTAATGCTGCCAGTTAGGTGAGCCCGATGAGTGCAGGGTGTGTAAGGAGAATCTTGGTCTTCAATAGTTAAAGAACTTCTATAAAGTATTTCCTTCTGTAAGATTTCACTGACACAGTGTATGTTACTGACTCAAAACCACAAGGGCTTGTTTGGTTTAAAATGGAAAAAAAATCTGCGCATTTTGGAGAAAAACCCTGGCCCTCTCTCCATTTGGTTTTGCTGATCCTTGAAGCTGCCTCAGCATTTAGTAACTTAATACTTTTACATCATTTACATTTTATGCTAATGATATGAGGGCTAGCATTTTGCCATAACTGCTTTCTATTAGCATTGGTCTGAAAGGACACACTTAAACCTCTGAAATTATAAGACAAAAATCATGACACGGATACAGCTTTAAGCCAATGAACTGGAAAATGACATCTCCTCATTAGTAAAATCAGTATTAGAGTCCAGGTTTAGTCAATAGATTAACAGGCAAATTAGTTCTTAAATTTAAATTAAGCTTGTGACAGTAAAGGCTTCTGCAGAATAGATATGTGTAGAAACAAATGACTAGTCATACTCATTACTTAGACACAAAAATTGTAATATTTTTTTTTTTACTTTGCGCTATGAAAATTGCAGTAACTAAATATATATTTCATCATATCACCACTAACATTTTTTCTGTTTGTTTCAAACCAACTTTTATGTTATTCGTTATGTTCTGAATCAAGAACATTGCTTTTCCTTGGCTCTGTGAAGCTAAATTAGAAAGCTTTTTTTCTTTCTACTTCCACTATGTAGCGTCTCAGAAAACTACCTGGCAAGCAATTCCATCAAGAACTTCGGAAAAATACTTAAATCTAATTATTCAAAAACCTCAATGGCAAAAAATGGTTTCTAAGTAGTTTGGTCCCTCTTCTTAAACTTCACTAATATATGCATGGTAAACTGTAAAACAATCCTAATCCTCACCCTGGCTGAGTTACGTATGTTAAGTCTCACTCCTACAGTTCGATCCAGATAGATAGCCTGCTCTATCAGCATTTACAGACATCAGTAGCACTTTGCAGATGTGTATTATCCACTTACAATTACCCCAAGCTGGGAACCTCATAAAAGTACACGCTAATCTTTGGAAAAAAGAACATTTTACATTGCATGGGTGCAGCGCTTAACACAATCTTCTTTTGTTTATACTTGAGGAAATAGTACTACAGTGTTGGGATAACATTGTGACTTGTATTGGAAATAGAACAAAATACCTGAATTATTATATCAGCTGCTATATTACTTAGTATTTTGAAAGCATTCATGAACAGTGGACAAGGCTAGAAGCTGTGCCTTCTGTGAGGTGCCTCTTTCAAGTACAGGGCCTGGCACAGGACTCCGCAGGGGTGGTTACGCCCTGCCAACGCATACGTTGCAGAGAGGGTAAGATGGGAGCCCCGGAAAACGTGAGACTGGACAGATCAGCTTTCCTCTCCCTCCAGCAGGCCCCTGCTCAGGCCCCTGATGATACACGTTCTGTGTGTGCCAGTACCACTCAGAGGACGGCACTACTCTAGGGAACACCTCATATTTAAATACCAGCCAGGGCAGAGATTTCTCAGCACCAGGAAGGCCCCAAGCCTACTCTCTACAGAATTATGACTAACACAAACAAGATCGCTCAGTGCCAAAGCTCCACTTTTGACTTCCCTAATTTACGGCAGTTAATCTTTAGGCAAAACTAAGCACTACATTTTGTCTCTCTTGCAGACGTTGTGACTAGTCAGCTTCTCTTCCAGTCTTATAATAAGTCAAGTACACTCTAATCATCGTCACGAACACTTCTAACACTGCTGTTTCTCAATCTAGCTATACCCAAATATAGTTCAACCTCAGCCAGCTACGCCACACTTAGATTTCTAGTTATCTAAAGCAAAGCTTTATTCCTGAGCCATGTTTATTAATGAGAATGCCTTGATTACCCAGATATATTTCTCCATCCCTCATAATGTTTAGATAATGATGTTGGCTTTATTATCTCTTACAGACTAGTTATTCTACAGTGAGATATGTTCCCAATAAAACCGTTGGCATTACTGCAAACAATTGTCTTAAATGAAATTAAAGTACAGATTAGAAAACATAAAAATATCATGGTGAGTGAAACCGTGTTACTAATGTTTGGCTTTCCATCAATTTTATCAAGAAAATGCCCTAGAGAACATAAGCAGTTACTGGAAGTCATTCAGTTGCATTACATGCCGTTTCAGCAGAAGACAGTAACCCCAGCTGCAGGCTCAGTGGGAAAGCCTCGGTGGAGAAATGGTGACCTCTGCAGGTTCCTCGCTCCCACGGCCACATCACCTCACGTGTTCACTTGACAGTGTGCAAGGTGTAGTTTGGGCTGCTTTCATCTTCGAGAAATTAAAATAGAGAAAATTAAATGTATACTTGATGATGACATAGCAACATAAAATAAACTAGAAAACTTGGGCACGTGTTAATTTAAGAAATAAATGTTCATCTTCGAGAAGTCAGAAAACAATACTTCAAAGGACAAAAATTTCAAAGCGCTCTACAACTTCAAAGCACTGCACCAACGTTAATAAACACTTAGGACACGTCTGTGAGGTAGAAAAAAATTTCCTTTTTTAATGCTTGTGTAAACAGGGCACCGAGATTAAATGATTTGCCCAAGGACACAAGTTAGTAGCAAAACTGAGATTGCATGTCAGAAATAACTGGCTCAAGCCTCCCAGCTACCACTGGGTCAAAACAGTTCCCTATATGGGCACACATTCAGTAGGGGCCAAAACAGAGATCCTTCCTATCAATAGTCTCACTTGCCCTTTTTAAGGCCTGCTCGAAACTCTACCATGTTGTTTTCAGCTGATATCCTCCCACAAAGTCAGTGCCAAGTATACATAGATCTATCTGAATTAAGGTAATCTTAGATATACACAGTCTCACTTCTGCATTTAACAATGACATTACAGCTTAAGTGGTCTACGTGAAGATTTTCAGTATTTCTATGTCATGACAATCTACTCACTACAGGCTTCTTGACAACACACAATTAACATACAATCAGCACACCTACAGAGTAAAGTTTCTTTGACGACACTATTGAATCTGAACCTGCGCTAGTACCAATTGGAATTTTTTACTACATCCTTCTAGAGGAAAACATAAAATTTCCTCAATGCATATAAGCTGATCTGCTATATATCCATACTGCTGAACACAGACATCCTTAAGTGCTATCTGACAAAGATGACAGAAGCAAACCCCATCATTTTCTTTTCAAAATAACCTAATAAGGAACAGACCTTGGATACATGGAGGTAAAGAAGCCAGCAGAAATAAAACTGACCTGTGAAATACTTAGCAAGAAAAAAAAAAATAAAAATCATCCTATGTCCCTTAGCTAACAAATAAAAGATAACAAAGAAGGCCAAATATTTGCCTCTTCCTCTCTCCAACTTCTTTCTTTTCTTAGATCTTGAGTAATATTAAGTTTTGCCATTCTTATTTTAAATTAAGAGCTTCCTGGTGATCCTATGCATATGTGGCCTCTTGCACTTAATTAAAGGAGAACAGGTGTGGAACCTTAATACATTTCCCTTCTCTGAAACATTTATACATCAAATAAATACAGTTAATAAGTTAAAAAGATACAAACAAAAAACATGTTTCAAATAGCCAATTATGAGCCTCTTTTCTTCTCAACTGTTTGGGTTTTTATTCTTTCTTTGAAGTCATTGCTGGAACAAAGGCTTAATTCTAGAAGTAGTTAAAATATTAATTAAAAAAATAAAGGCTTTTAAAACATAATTTCTAAAAATGAATCCATACAACAAACTTCCAAAATTTTCTTGTTAAATATGATTTTTGTTTTAAGAATTTCCTCATAAGTCACATACATATAATAAAGATCTTTTTTTCAAAGAAAATGCGTAATTATCTTTTGAAGACAATGATTTGCATCTAGCAACGAGTAATTTGCTGCATACTGTTTTCCCAAAACAAAGTCCCACAGTGGGTCTGAAAAAGATGCTGCCTGCATATATTGTTCAAATGTTCCTCCTCAAGGCCAGTTAGGAGTACTGCACCCTTTAATTTGTAGTGTTTACTAGTAAAATTTCTGTATTCAGCACACTAGGAAATTACTGCCACACTATTAGACTCTTAAAGAATATAACAAGTTCTGGTTTCAAATTTTTCAGAGGTTCCAAAAATTCTTGTGCTCTCTATATTAACGATACTGCTTGGCACTCGTAACATTTTCCATCGCTAGAACTCAAAACTTTCCTGTGAGGGTAACCAAGTATTGCTATCTCTATTTTGCACGGGAACAATAATAACGATGACATAAAGGTCTCATTTCACCAAGCTTTAAGTAAGGACCATCAATTTACTCAAGACACAGAATTCAGTACTTCGTAAAGTCAAATCTGAAGACTAAACAATTTGCAGATCACAGACTGCGTCTTTAGCAGATTTGGGAGCACAATTCAGACCTCCTGACTCCCTACAAAAAACCATAGTTTTCCATGCTATGTGTTAACAATCATTAACTAAATGACAAAGGTTTTGCTATTCTTGGTGCAATGCCCTCCTTTGCATTTCAGAGGAATTATTGGGCTCTTAAATTGGCTGTCAAATTTGCTGACTTGGTAACTGGCTGGCTTTCAAAATATATATTAAAAGTCTTGCCTTTCCTGGCTGTTTCTTCAATAAATCTTGTTTTTTAATAGAACAGGCTTTGCGATCTTACTTATAAAACTAAAGTAAACAGAAAAAAATTAAAAATCTTATCAGTCACGTTGTACATACTATTAAAGAAAATACATGCAAAGGCAGCAGGACCCAACAAAAAGGGCACCAAACTAAGAAACAGATGTCAAAATTTCCAATTTCCTTAAACAAGGTCAAGCTTTCAGCTTTTCAGCTCATTTTACTTTTAGGTCTTACAGAACTCTGTAATCTCAATTTCTCTCTCATTTGGTTTCAAAATGTGTAGATGATTATTATTTTATTTCCTTCTCTCCATAAGGAATTTTAACACCAATAACTTAAATTAATTACAGCTAGATTCAAAGGTCCTGCACCCATATTGAAGACTATACATATTCACAGATTTGAATGTTGCATACTGAATCACACACCTTGATCTACATCATGTAAAAGAATTAAGTTCCAGACAGACTCCAGGTTACAGCAGGAATGACAGGCTAAATAGCTTTTAAGTTAAATATACCTCATAGACTGAAGTTGTAACTCATATTAGAAAGGCCGGATCACTTTTTATAACTAGCCGCTTATACAGTTTATTTTTATCTAGGTCTTTATGCTTTCATTTCATTACATTATAGGGCTTTCACCTAGGTAGCTGGCAATGTGTACTCTTTCATTTAAGATCATACAAGGTATGTAATCACAGCAACAGTAACTACGATGTGAATTTTCTTTTGTGATGTTTAATAGACTGGTCATTTAGGCACCTACAAAAAACAGCTTGGCCAGAGGAACAGAGGAACTCAATAAACAAATATCTTCTATTCAAATATTAGCTTCACAAAAGCATTTTTTTCTCCCTAGTTATGTGTAAAAAAATCTGGAAGAAGTCTTCCAAGTGGAATATCTTTAGATATCACAGATTTTTGTTTTGTTATTAAACTTCACTTGTTGCTAAGGAAGAACAGAGAAGATCAAAGGACTTCTAACAACTAGAAAACCAAAGGTGAGGGAGTTTTGATTTCTTTCTCATTCTTTAAAGATTTATCACTGAACTACAACAGTTGCTCGTTCATAGTTCTATGAAAAGAATGTGTGAATGATGTGATCCTGCTTTGCTGTTTCATATTTAACGTCAAACATCAAACAATAGCTCAATTCGCTTTTGGATTATCAACATGATCGTGCATTCAACTAGCCTGTTTACAAATCCATACGCAATTGAAGTCCTAAGGACTAAAAAACAAGAGCTAGTAGAAGGCATAAATGACCCGGACCATCTTCTGAACTGGCTGATAGACAATGGTATTTTTACCCCAGAAAAAAAGATGGTCATGAGTTTCTACAGGACACGAACAGAAAAGAACTCTCGAGTTTTAGACATACTGATTTCTCAAGGTGAACGAGCCTGCAGGCTCTTTTTTTATCCATGTCTAAAGCAAGTGGAGCCAAAACTTTACAGCAAGATGCGAAAATACGTCAGTGAAGTAAATGAAAGCATTGGAGATGCTAGAAGACAATTGGTAGGATATTTACTCGAAAAAGACAAGTTTTGGTTTGAAAATAGCACTGAAAAACACCAGGAAAAAAAAGACAGTCTGAAAAGAAAAAAGAAAGAATGGGCTATTAGGAAGAAAGACAAAGAAACTCAACTTTCAAGAGCAGCAAATCCTAGAAAAGATCATTCTGATGTTGGCATCTTTGATGCAGTTGCTAAAGGCTACCTTTCTGAGTTAGAAAAAACATTGAAAGATAATGATATTAATGCACCAAACTCTTCAAGTGAAACACTTCTGCATGTTGCAGCTGCTAATGGACATCTAGCGATAATGGAATATTTGATCAGCAAAGGTGCAAAGACAGATGCGAAGGACAAGAAAGGAAGAACACCACTGCACAGGGCTGCTGAGAAAGGCCATGGTGATGCAGTGAAAGTGCTTCTCCGATGTGGTGCTTATATGTACAGTTTGGATACGGAAGGCAAGACACCACTTCATTTGGCTGCACAGAATAACCACAGTCACATATTGAAGATGGTCCTGAAAGAAGAAGCAAGAAGCTACAGGAACCAGCACAATTTTTTACACATGGCAGCTCTTAAAGATGAGAGCAGTCTGGCAAAAATGCTTTTAAAAGCTGGCGCCTCCGTTGATGGAAGGGATGAAAGGGGACAGACTGCTCTCAGTTATGCTGTTTCTCAGGGGTCTGAAAATACTGCAAAAGTACTGCTAGAAGCTGGAGCCGGTGTTGATTCCCACATTGTCGAAAGAGCCTTCAACAGCAACCACCCATCCATCTTCAAAATACTACTAGAATATTCTAAAGATTTGCCACCTGACATAATGGAGTCAGCTCTCTTTAGAGCTGTACAGAAAAATCTGCATGGTATTGTAGCAGCTTTAATTGACAGAGGTACAGATATAAACGCCTACAACGAAATGCAGTACACTCCTTTACTTCTGGCATGTGAAACAGGCAAAGCTGAATCAGCAGAAGTTCTAATAGAAAAGGGAGCAAACTTCGGAATAAAGACTCCTGCTTCAGACACTGCTTTGCACTTGGCAGTTCAAGCTGGGGCTGCTTCCATCGCAAATCTGCTTCTGCGCAAAGGGATGGAAGTTAACCTTATGAACGAAGCCGAGGAAACCCCGCTCCATATTGCTGCACTTCATAATAAAGGCGCATTAGTTGGCCTTTTAGTTAATGCTGGAGCCAAAATTAATGCTGTCACTAAAGGGTTTGTTACTCCCCTGCATATTGCAAGTCAAAGAGGTAACACTGATGTTGCCTGACAGCTGTTGTGCCACAAAGCCAATGTTAATGTTAAGGATAAGCAGTCAAAATCCCCTTTACATTTTGCTGCCGAAAGGGGAGACAAAACAATGGCAGAGATGCTTCTGAACGCTAATGCTGACCCCAACGCACAAGACAAGGAGAAAAAGACTCCCCTGCACGCTGCAGCTGTGAGAGGACATCTCAGTGTCGTGAAGGTTCTGTTAGCTAAAAAATGAAGATTTGGAGCTAAGGACATGGATGGATGTACTCCGATGCACTATGCAGCCATCAAAGGAAAAACAGAGATTCTAAAAATCCTTCTGGCATCAGGGAAAAATAAAAATATTGATGACAGAAACATCTGGAGAAAGACCGCACTGCATATTGCAGCAGAATATGGACACAATGACTTGATAAATGTATTACTGAGCTACGGGGCAGCGATTAATGCCTTAGACAGCAGCAAGGATACTCCATTGAATTGTGCGTGCAAGGCTGGTCATTTTAATGCTGCAAATTCCCTTGTAAACTGGTCACAAGGAGAAAAAGCAAATTTACTAGCTGCTAATAGTCTCAAAAAGACCCCATTGCAAGTAGCAGCATTTAATAAAACAGAAGATCAGGCTCAAATCGTAAGACTTTTGAAAAAGAAAATGTTAATAACAAAATGAAGATGTAAAGCAAAAACTTGTAAATTTAAATGCAGAATTCTCTTTTAATGTAATTTGGATAGTGCTGTTGCCCAGAATGACTGAGAATTATGTTAGGGCAGGCAGAATTAGGTCAGCAATCAAAGGTGGCCATGGAAAAAAGCGATCTTAAAGACACTGTTAAACTTCTGAGCATTGATTAGTCTTTTGCTTCTCTCACAAATCTCATACTTGGAACCTATTTAAAAATCACCAGTCTTAAACACATTGTGTATGACCTCCTCTAATATAAGACTTAAAAAAAAAAAAAAAGATTGAAAATAACCTCTCGTATATCTGTGAACATTAGTCTGTATGGATAGCTTAGCTAAGCATCGCTTGGTAAAACTACATTTTCAAAAAGCCATCTATTATGAATAAGGAGACATCCGTATCCTCAAGGATACAGAGCACAGAGATGCTAGAGTAGATAACACTAGTTTTGTTTAGCTGAGGTGGACCTAACTGCAGAGCACTGCCAGGAGAGATTGATCTGCCCTCCCTTTCAGTCCAGTCATGCATGCCTGTGCTCTAGGCTGTATGTGTGAGCTGATCCAACTCATTCCACAGCTATAACTGAACAAGAGGAAAAGCAGGGTAGCAAACAGCAGAACAGCACTGGCTCTCCCGAGGGTAATGTAATCTTAGCTCGGTTTCTACTGATTATAGTATTGCTCTCTGAGCTAACTGGAGATGAGAAGGCATCTCCCTGCAAATTTACTAGTGTGGGGTTGCAATACTTAAAAGTTACTAGACTCATTCCCCACGCTAATAAATCCTATCCAGAGGCTTGGCATAAACCAACCAGAGGAGCAGTGTGTGCCCAAAACTTCGCTAACACAATGATGCTGTTTTCAGGACACTATTATGTGCTACACTGACATTCATTATTGGACCGGACCCTCTTCAGACATTTCTATATTATACCCTATGACACGGCATTGACAGATCCTGAGACTGTAACACTTGTTTTTCTTTCTATCTTTCATCATACTGTATGTCTAGATTTTGCATTGTTAAGTAGTGATAATGAAAACAATCGTATTTGCTGTTTATTAATTTCACTTCCAAATCAATTCCAGCACAAAGATGAAATGTTCAGAATAAAAAGGTTGCAACAGAGTTTATTGGTTCAAAATATTTGTATTGCCATCTTTTAAAACAGAAACACTTTCTCGAGTCGACGGAAGGTTCTCTGTGGTCGTTTTCTATATACTGATAATCAACCCTCACGGTTCTTCACACTTCCCTTCAGTATATGATTAGAAGCCCAATTACCATGGAGGGCCAAATACTTCTTGCGAAACGAAACACAGGTTTAAGAACGTATGGGAATAAAACTGTGACTTTTATAGCCGTGTCGCAACGTTTTAACTTGGCCCACACAACACCCTGCTGCTGTCATCTCCTGGATGAACGAAAAGCCACGACTGCATGCTCGGGAGTACACAGACACCTGCAGCACGATGCACCGATATACCATCCTTCTTCGGCCAACGCATCGCACTTCAGCGGGCCCCGCTTCAGGCCGGCCAGCTCGCAAACCGCCATTAGCCCGCTTCAGCAGCCGCCAGCGAGGGAAGGCGAATCGCCAGGCGGGTTTCCGTCCACCCCGAGGCACGGCCCCTCCCTCGGAGCACTCCCAACCCCACAGCCAGAGGGGCGGCCCGGAGGAGCAGCAGCCCCTGCGGCCTGGGCGGGTTCCAGCCTCCGCGGACCGCTCCTTCCCCCTCACGCCGGCGCTTCCCCCTCAAGCCCCCCCGCGCTCTCCCCGTCCCTGCCTGACATTCCGCCCCTTCCCCTTCTCTCGTACCCTGGAAGTCGCCCCTCAGCGCCCGGCTCGCCCTTAGCTGCCCCCTGCCGCGCCCCGCCTACCCCAGCGCCATCTCTCCGCCTCCGCCCCGGCTTCTCCTCAGGGCGCAGCTTCACTCAGGGCTGCTGCGCACGCGCGCCGCGCATGCCCAGTCGCCGGCGCGGAGCTCCCGCCCCTTCTCGCGAGAGCGGCGGGGCCGGTGTCATGGCGGCGGCGACGGAGGAGCTGGAGGTGGACATCGAAGGGGACCCGGCGGCGGTACCCGAAGAGGCGGCGCCGGGGTGAGTGAGGGCTGGCAACCCTGCCGCTCCGGGGAGCGCGTCCCTTCTTCCCCGTGTTGGGGGGAGGGGGAGGGCGGCCCCGGAGCCCCGCGCGGTGTCGCCCCCGCGCTGCCGCTTGCTGAGGGGGCTGCGCCGGCAGGGCCGCGCTCGGCCGGGGCCCCGGTTGTCGCCGGTGCTTCCCGCCGTCGGGCGCCTCAGGGAGAGACCTAGGCGTCTCATTGAGGGTCCGTGGGGGCGGGGGGAGCGCCAGTGTTGAGCGTGGTCGGGCAGGGTGGTGAGACCGGGGCCTCACTGGAGTGAGGTGAATGCAGGACCGCTGTCAGCGGATCCGGCCGTACGTGAACCAGGGGCACTGGGTGGTGAGGCTGCTGGGAGACTCCTTTAAAATACATGGGCAGAAGGTACAGTGTTGCATAAGTGGTAGCGAAAGTGCAGAGGCAGATGGGTTCAGAAAACTGGGCACAGGGAGGGTCAGAAAAACTGATTCAACAAATTCACGGGTAAGGGATCTGTAAACAGATGCTGAAGTGAATGGGCAGCAATTCTAACACTATGAATCTAGCAGTTGCAGATAGAATCGTAGAATCACCTAGGTTGGAAGGGACCTTTAAGATCATCGAGTCCAACCATGAACCTAACACTGCCAAAACCACCACTAAACCATGTCCCTCAGCACTATGGCTACCCAGCTTTTAAATACCTCCAGGAATGGTGACTCCACCACTGCCCTGGGCAGCCTGTTCCAATGCTTGACAACCGTTTCAGTGAAGAAAGTTTTCCTAATATCCAATCTAAACATCCCCTGGCGCAACTTGAGGCCATTTCCTCTCGTCCCATTGCCTGTTACTTGGGAGAAGAGACCGACCTCCACCTCTCTACAACCTCCTTTCAGGTAGTTGTAGAGAGTGATAAGGTCTCCCTTGAGCCTTCTTTTCTCCAGGCTGAACAATCCCAGTTCCCTCAGCCGCTCCTCATAAGACTTGTGCTCCAGACCCCTCACCAGCTTCGTTGCCCTTCTTGCTTGTAGTGTGAGAGGATTGTGTCAGAGACAGTGGCCGGACTCGCATGCTGTCCTAGAGTAGGATCTGCTGTTGCCACTGTTGGAGACAGAGTACTGGGCAAAGGGGACTATTGATCTGACTCGTTTCTTGATGTGCTCCTAAATAAGCAGATGTTATATTGGTTTCTGGCTGTACATGAGGATTTATCCTTACCTATAAAGAGCAGTTTGAACTGCGGGCACAAAGCGGTACAGAATAGTAGGTGAATATAATTTTAGTAGCATTGCAAGTGATATAGGGGTAATGACTCTTTACTGAAGTCTGAGCATTCTGGAAGCAAAGAATGGAAAAAAAAAAAAAGACATTAATTACTGAGGAGATTTTATGCTGCATTAAAATAGAAGAAAGTTGATCAACGATGTTAATCAGTGACAGCTTTCTAAAAGCAGTAAGTAGTTATTTACAGAAAAGATCAAGCAAATCTGGATGAAGTCCATAAAAGCACTAACAACCCTGTATGATAGGATTCTATTAAACCTTGCGTAAGTATGAGCTTTCTTCAGGAGGAAAACAGTTTGTTTTTTTTATAAGGATGGGTTTTTTACCTTATTGGGGGAAAGGTGTAGAAATGTTAAGTGGAAATAATACAACTCAGTGACACTTTTAGTATTAAAAATACACTTTTTTAATCATCCATAAAATTCTGGCTTCTTTCATTTGTGTATATTTTACATGGTCCCTCCTGCTTTCAGTCTTTCTGGATGAGAGGTTGTACTATTCAAGGCTTCACTGGTGTCTCACACAGTCTGCAGTGAGATAGGTGAGGAGTTGCTACTGAGATTACTAAGAAAGATGACTTACTGAGGGGCATTTATGCGAAGTCTAATGAATGTTATAAGAGAGTAATATTATAAAATAGTCAGCAATATAATTTTAATTTTAGTATCTAATTCTGTCATCCTCAAAGTTTTTGTTGTTTACTGCACGTTATTTTCACTCTGACAGCGTTCATTTTGTCTGAATATGTTTGCATTGTTTTGAATACTGGAATCTTTTTCAGAGATCATGAAAACACAGCTTCAGCCTTGCTACAGGATCACTATCTTGATTCATCTTGGAGAACTGATAACAGTCTCGTAAGTATTTTTTAAGTTAATGGTACTTCTAGCAAGGTTATCAGAACTCCTGTTTTCTCCATTCTCTTCCCTCCATGTACATGCTCTTTTAGGTTTTTAAGTAGTGCTTTTTGCTTACGTTAGAAGCTATTATATTGGTTCTTGGTACTCAAGTAACAGTGTGACGGAATTAAAATATATTTGTATTGTTTGCAGCCATGGACGTTGGACAGCAGCATTAGTGAAGAAAACAGGGCTGTCATTGAGAAAATGTTGCTGGAAGAAGAGTATCCTTTTGCTGATTTGCTTGGATGGTTTTCTGTAGAACAATAGAAGACTTCCTGTTTCTAAAGGAACTGGACAAATCTTTTCTTGTTAGGGTGACTGAAACGCTGTCATTTTGTAGGCAGATTGCAGAAGTTAGGGAGGACCCCTGAGTTAATCATCTAGCTACCTGCAGCTTCCTCTGGTGCTTCTGATTGTTCAGAAAATGACTCTAAAGCTTGTCAGATTAAAGCCGACACTGGCACCAAAAATAGCAGTATTTGTCCCCACTTCAGCTGCTTATTCATTGTGCTGATGCAGCAATTTGAGTGGTTTCGTAGTGAACCCGACCAAACAGCTGATCTGGCTGAAAATAGCTAGTTCTTTTTGCTGAATTGTTCTTCATTTGGACTGGTTTACTGTCTGATTTTTGTCTGCCTCCATTCATACTTCTGCCAGCATGCAAGATGAAACCAGGAAGGAACAGCTGCTGCTTTTTTTTTTTTTTTTTTTNTTTTTTTTTTTGTTAAGCAGTGTTGTCTTAAATACTCTTACCATTAGTACCATTTCTGGCATAAGCTGACTTCAGCAGAGTAGGTAGGTTATATCAGTAGTAATCATGGGCTAATTTATTTTCATGTTCTTTTTGTAATTGAGTGTAGTGATATACAGTAATAGAGGAACAAGAGAATAAAGCAATTGAAATTTTCCTAATGGAATGAATTATTTACACTTACTTTGAAAATACATAAGGTATCAGTATGATGAAAATTACTTTAGTATATTTTCTAACTCAAAAAAGAAAAATGCTGTTGTAGAAACATATACCTAGTTTGCTGCAAGTAAAGTGAGCGTGGGGGTTCAGAAGGCAAACGTCGCTTCCTTATGAATTAAACCAGTAGGAGTGTTTGAAGTGTTTGTATTTCAGTTTTGAAAGCAGTGCAGTACTTGCTTCTACAGCACAATAATTATGAACCAGTATAATTTATACAATTATTAGAATTCTAATGTGTGCAAGTATGTACTCTGATACTTCAAAAACTTACTTAGTAACTATTTCAGATATTATTTATCTAATAAATCACTTTCTGAAAAAATATGGCTTGATCAAAAGGAAGCAGAGAAAAGATCTTTGAAAAGGTAAGCTGTGTTCTGGGAAAAATTCTCAGTTAGATGAGAAGAAGAGAAAAGTCCTTCCAAAATAAAGTTATTTGCTGAGATATGCAACAGCATCACAATTTCATTTTCACTGTGTTTTTTATTTGCAGCCCACATAAGAAAACTGGAAAAGTCATGTACGTACATTTTAATGATTGAGCTGCACTTTTAAGTGAGGCATCTGATTTTTGTTAAGTTTCTGAATGCTGTTTTTTAAGAAAATAAGTTACTGTTCCTTAGTTCCTCTTGTTTGGCTGTAAAAAATTATTTAAGAGACCTTTCAACGCAAAGAAATACTGTTGTGTGTAATAGTAGGCCTGTAGTAAACTAGTTTGTTTTTTGTAGCACAGTGGTCCTTATGAAAAAAACCCGTGGTAATTCTAGTTGGCTTTCTTGCCTGAACGTTTCTGTTTGCTGCTTCTATGTATTTCTGTACCATTAGTTACTGATGAATGTTGTGTTGCCTTGAATATTCCTTTGTGATGGAGAAGCTGACGTGATTCTCTGTCTTATTTATCAGTTGCATTCGTGTTTAAAACAATACCTTTAAGTTTTACAGAAGATGGGGAGTAGTCCTCCTGTCAGAACTTGCCTTCATTTACTGGGATTTGAGAATATATATTGTTAAGAAAGTACTAATTTCTGTTTCCTATTTTCCTAGGGTGCGATCACCTACAAAATCAGCTAGCTACTCATTAAAGTGGACATCAGAAGAAAAAGAACTGTTTGAACAAGGACTGGTAAGTTTGTTTATATATGTAATATTTTGAGTAGAAGTCATTAATTTATCTTAACAAAATAATAATTAATATAAATAAGCATGTTCCGTTTATCTGCTTCTGCTTTTGTACATCTAATGTGTTAAAAATAATTGCCATCTACTAAGAGTGTAATGATAAATCAGATTTATATTAATGAATCCCTCAAAATGGCTTTGTTTACTAGATTTTGTTCATGTGAGGCTGATTACAATTTGAGATTGCAAAATGTCTCCGATATAGAGCTTTATGAATTGTACAATCATAATGCTGTAGTTAACTACAGGAAGTATAGTGTGTGCTTAAGGCGAATCAGCTAATAAGTGATATCCTTTAACTACTATTGTAAGGTCTTTAGAGATTATATGGTTGTGCTAAATATAATAGGGTTTCCTTCGCCGAGTACAAATTCATTTCAGTAGGATTCCTTGGGTTAGTAGGCAGCATAATTTGTGGTGTGCCTGAATTGGGTGAAGAAGGATCCTCTGGTTAAGAATAGCAGCAATAACTTACTGTTGGATGCACCTTTTTTCTTGGTAGCGTATGAGTAGCGAGGTTCTTTAGCATAGGTTTGCCGTACTGTTCGTGCATTTCTAATGAATAACTGAGTTTTTAAGCTCCTTTGGCACATACAGTGCAATGTCTGGAATGTTAGAGTTTGGGTAACTTAAATGTGCTTTGTTGTACTAGGTGAAATTTGGTCGCCGGTGGACAAAAATTGCAAAGTTGATTGGAAGTCGTACTGTTCTACAAGTAAAGAGCTATGCTCGGCAGTATTTTAAGAACAAGGTAAACAGAGTGTCTCTGTAGTTAGCAAAAAGGCTGTTTGACAAGTATGCTGTTGTACATGTAGCTTGATGTTAATCTGTCTTTTCAGGATACTGCTATTAAAGTATGTATTCTATTTATTCCTATATTCAGAAAAGCGGAATATGCTTATTTGCAGATTTAAATATGAAGTCGGACCTGATTTCAAATTCCTAGAATGACTTCAGTGTTTTTATTGCTGGTATAACTAAATAATAAATGTAGTGTAATTGTAGTCTCTTATACTGTTGGTTGTTAGTCTGAAAATACTTGTTTTCCACTCTACGGTTGTTTCTGCTGTGTGTTGTATTTTTAGCATTGGCCTCATTTGAGACTTCAGGAGCATTTAGGAAGAAATGACTACTGTTGGGGTTTTTTTGAATGGAAATACGTATTAATTTACATTTGGGGTAGAAGTGTACCTATAATGCTGTGTAAAGTCAATTGCAATGGATTAAAATGTATTAAAAGGGTAAGATGAGGAAGAAACACTTCAGAATGTCTGCTGTTCAAGTAAAATAATTCAGACTATTTGGGAGGCAGAGGGGATTGGGTTTTTTTCCCCTACTAAAAGTATTTTATATTTTCCTAAGGCAAAAAATGGTGTTTCTGAAAAAGAAGAGCAAAGTCAGTGTGGCAGCAGTCTTTCCACTGAAGATGGGATAAGGGTAGAAGCTTGGTCGTCTGGAAACTTGAGAGGCCGTGCAGACCCCAATCTGAATGCGGTGAAAATTGAAAAGCTGTCAGATGATGAAGAAGTAGACATAACTGATGACATGGATGAACTACTTTGTCCTACCTTCCAGCAAGAAACTGGAAAATCTGAATTATCTGTAACTGCAAAAAGTCCTGTTGAAGAAACGAAAGGAACGGAACATGTTGGACACAGTTCTGCAATTTCTTTACCTAAAGAAGATCCTCAATGTACCACGCAAGATACAGTGGATGCATTAGTATTTCCAGGTGTTGCAGCAACATGTTCTCAGCACGTGAATGGTGATAAATCTGTGAATTTAGATTACCAGCAATACAATTTTATTGAGAAAGCTGAACAAGGCAGACTAGTAACGTCTCCTGGTACTAGACAAGTTACTGATCAGAGGCTTAATGAGGAACAGAGAGACCTGGCTGATAACGGATTGCTTTTTCCTTCTCCCTGCCAAGTGGATGAAGATCATCAGGAAGAAGCAGAGGAGCTGAAGCCACCTGACCAAGAAGTGGAGGTTGACAGAAGCATCATTCTGGAAGAAGAAAAGCAAGCTATTCCTGAATTTTTTGAAGGGCGCCAGGCCAAAACACCAGAGCGTTATTTGAAAATTAGGAATTATATTTTGGATCAATGGTAAGATGTTTTAATTTCATTTACTGAAATAAGTGGTTAAGATGACTCACGGCCTGCTTTGTTGTAGTTAAAACGCTACTTAGTACCAACAGCCTACTTCTGAAAAGAGTAAAATTAGTTTTATGGTAGCATTATAAAGATTACCAGTGAACAGCACTGATTATTAATGGTTCTTTTGCGCCTTCCCGTTTTTTTTTTTCTGGAAGCTAAGCAATGAAAATACTTTGAAGCATGAGGAAAATGAGTGTCCTATATCAGAACAAGCTGCATCTATTTTGGTTATGTTATTTTCTTCCAATTTTTGTCATCCTATATTTAAGACTGCATATATGGTTTTAATAAATGGTTCCTCAAAATAACTGATTAAATGAATTCCGTAATGAGGTCTGTAGCATTGTAGGACTGCCTTTGCAGAAGGGCACTAGAAGAAACAGTTTGTGCTACAGCAAATAATGTTGACCAAAAAAGTACTTCAAATTAAGAGTCAATTTGGAGTAGTACTTGTGCACTTGAATATTTTATATTCCATTTCCAAAGAATCAGTTTAAGGAACCTTAGTGATTTATGGTAGCAGGCTCAAAATACAGTTTGCTCTGTTAACAGTTCTGTTTTGTGTGCTGGCTGTGTTGGTTAGCTTGCTTTTAAGTAGAAAGAACTGCTGAGTTTAACTCTGTTCTCATTCAGTTGTCTTATGTATTGACAGCTTATTCTAGTTGCAAAGAAACTCTAAAATTCCATACTAGAGAAGTCTGGAACTGAAATGATTCAGTATCAGTTTAAAAGCAAGTAATAAGTGCACAGAGAGTGAAAACAGGCTTATTTATTACACCAAGGAAGCCTATAGATTATATGAGCTATTTAGACTCATCCAACGCAGACATTCTTATATCAGTTTAACAATATCATAGTACTTCTAAGTAATTCATTGCTTCCTGGCACCAGTCGTGTTGCAGAGTTTGTTTTAACACATGGAACATAAGTTTCACTCTGTGTAAGTATGAATGTGTATGAATAACCTTAAAATAAATTGCATGTGTTTTGTGAAGTTTGTATTTTTTTCTGTGATTGCCCTGCATGGTGGTGTGTGCATTGCGGAGAGGCAAAAAAACCACTTCATTGGCTTGTCTTAAGCTCATCTTAAGTCACACAATTCCTTCCTCCTCCCGTGATTTGTTGCACTATTTGATAATGTGCTATACTTTATTTTAGGGAGAGATGTAAACCCAAATACCTGAATAAGACTTCAGTACGTCCAGGCCTTAAGAACTGCGGTGATGTTAACTGCATTGGACGGATCCACACATACTTGGAACTAATAGGAGCGATTAACTTTGGCTGTGGTAAAGATATTTGTACTGGAATCGATTCAGAACTTAAATTCTGTCAGCTTTTTTATTAAAATGAATATTTTCATGTGAAGGGTAAATACTAAGGTTTGTAGATGTGTCTTTAAAAGAAAAGTCGTAAGTTCGTTGAAGCATGGATGACTCCACTTAATCAGCATCAAGCATCCATGTGGATAATCTTCCAACTTCTCTGTCCTCTTAATGTCTTAAATACCAATTGTTGTTACCTTTCTGGAGAAGAGAATTTTTGTCTGAACTGTGCTTAGTATAGTCATGGTCCAACCTATGTGGCTGTAGCTGATTTTGGTATTAATGTTGAAGGACTGTAATGTTAGGGTATACCCCTCGCACAGAAGGATACATGTTAATCCTTACTAGGAAGGACCTTCTGAGCAGATTGTCTCTCATGACCTTTGAAAATCTAGAGGAGTTTGTAACCTTCTTACAGGATTAAGGATTTTTTGCTTTACAGAAGACCTTTTCTTTTTTTTTTTCCCTCACTCCCCTTATGTTTACTGCACACCAACTGGTGGGGTGGGTTTTTTTGTTTTTGTGCTTTGCTGTGGGTCCAGTGTTGGAATTACTTATTTTTTTTCTGATACCTGCTGTATCTGAATTTCTGCCCTCCCTCTGTGTAAGACAGAATTCAAGTCATTGTATCTTTTCCCATACTGAGTTATAACTTTCCTAAATAAAAAACAATGTATTCATCCTCAGGGCTAGTTTTTACAAGATTCAAATCTTGAAATTAGGTGACATGTTAAAAGTGTATATACACCTACAAGGTGCTGTTGGTTTAGTGTCTCTGGATTGATTTTGGTCCAGAGCTGAATGACAGTCACCTACGAGAGGAGGAATGGCCTGCAAATACATTTTGTCTGAAATAAATTAACAAGAAGGAGGGAAGTTTTCCTGTTTTAAAACTGCTGTGATAGTGGGAGAGGGCTATGTAATCAGGCAGTAATACGACCATCAAGAGATGTCTTTTCACTGTGGGGTTTTTTTGTTGTTGCTTTTTTCTTTATGGCATTTGTTATTACCACTTATCTATGTCATTCTTGGCTCCGTACCAGAAATAAGTGGCTTCGTACTTTACTGACATACAGTGTATCTCTCTTCTGTATCCTGTAGAACAGGCTGTCTATAACCGACCCCAGCCAGCTGATAAAACACGGTCCAAAGAAGGCAAAGACACAGTGGAAGCATACCAGCTTGCTCAGCGCTTGCAGTCCATGGTGAGGGCAGCAAAAACCGTTCAGCGTGGAGAAGGTCTTTTCAATCTTCATTTTGAAGCCAGGGCATCTGAGGAAACTTCTCCTCTCATTCAGTTTGCAGTTTCAGTAGAATGCCCTGTAATTGGAGTGTCGGTCTGTGTACGAGTTGTGCTGTCTGATGGGTGCCTGCCCTAACTTCTGCTATCTTATACATACCATTTCTGTACAGACACTTAAGTACAATTGTGTTTAATTCTTTTCCCTGCAGCCCTGACCCCTGCTTCCCCACCTTTCCATAATTTATTAGCCTGAATTATCCAGAAGATAGTGGAGTGTGTTGGTAGTGTGTGATTAAGTTGCTTGCATTTTAACTCTTAAGTGTGTTAGGTATATGATATGACTTACTGGGAGCCTTATGCACACAATTAGTAGTAACTCATTTATAACTACATGAATTAGCAAGGCTTGCCAGATTTGATTTTCATATTCACATTTAATGTAGCATTTTTCAAGTACTTCCTAGCAAAACAAATCAGTTAATGAGAGGAAAACTAAATCAATCCCACTAAAAAAAAAACCTGAAATATAAAGAACTGTAGCATATACTAAATGTAAACATGTAGCTTTTAGTATTGTATGAGCTATAATTCAGAGCTGGATAATAATGTGCTGTTGCTGTCAGAGATGCTGATGATCCATGGAGCACCAACCAGGTGTTACGCTTTACAGCCTTAAAACCAGAAAACTTCACTGATGGTATTTCATGAAGACGGTGAACTGCTTAGTTCTACAGAACCCCAGGGTGTTCTTTCTTTTCTGGAAATATATCATAGCGTTAGTAATATTCATGTGGCAGTAACCTTTTGGACGATGTTCTTACAGTTGATTAAATGAAGTAAATGCAGTTTTTTCAGGAGTATGATCCTCGACTCATGTTGATTTGCTCCCTGCAGCGTACAAGAAGACGGCGAGTGCGAGACCCTTGGGGAAACTGGTGTGATGCAAAGGATTTGGAAGGACAGACATTTGAGGTAACCCTGCTGTCTTTTTAAACTTTCCTTACAGAATTAATTCCTGCTACTTGCTAGCAGGTGGTGTTGCATCAAATATACAAGGGAAACAGTTGTGTAATGGGTGCTTAACCTCTCTTTGTGGAAGCAATAATTTGTAAATAATGTAGCAGGTGTTACATCTTTATGCTGCTGGTAAATACAACTGTACTTTAGCATTTACAGAGGTGTTTGTGTTGTGAGCATGTATGGCCCTACACTGTCTTATGTCTATAAAGCTCTTTGCCTTGTGTTCTAGGAGATTTCATGACCCTTTGTTTTCAGTTAACTGCATTCCTAAAGCTAACGGGGGGGATAGGAGAACAAGATTTAAATTCTACTTTTTCAGTCCTCTATGGTTTCTTTGCGCTTATAGTGCAGGTGATGTGAGTTTCTAATATTAATTCTTCTACTAGCCATATCTCCAGAAATACTGTGGTTTATGAAACGCTTAGCAAAATTCATACAAGTTTTAAATATTTTCTAGAAGACTTGGAAAGAAAATATCCGCTTGTCCATTCCTACAATTTCAAATTATACAAGAAGTGAAGAACTGTAAACATTCTATTTTTCTTGTATAGAAAACCACTCAAATTTACAACCTTCAGTAATAAGTATCCATAACAATTAAATTCCATAATGTTATAATGCCATACCTATTTTTTAGTAATTGTGGTTAATAATTCTAACACTTCCTGCAAAATACATATTTGGATGGAAATAAAGTTTGAAAACACTCATCCCTTAAGAGAGGTTGTGATAAATTCTGGCCACAGATTGTAGTGGCAGATTTTCTCCTTAGTTATCGCACTTGCGTTTAGGCACGGCTTGTGATACGGTCTGTGATTTTTACAGAATTTGATTGACTTGGGGAATGTAAGAATTCTGTCATCAGTTGTTTTGTGGACAAGATCTCCGATTGTCATTGTTTTCACACTGCTTGATTCTGCTGCGGCTGTTGCCCTCTATCTTGAGTAGTCCTGTAACACACACAAATTGGTAGCATATCAAGAGGACACTGATGTCAACAACTTATTCTGGGCTGGTTTCGGAATCACTGCTGAAAGACCACTTAAGAGACTAAAGCAGATCTCATATTTTTTTTAAATTGTTTTAGCATCTGTCTGCTGAAGAATTAGCAAGAAGAAGAGAGGAAGAAAAACTGAAACCTGCAAAATCTTCTAAAGGTTCAAGACAAATAAAAAGGTATTATTTGATGTACATCGTGTTCAAACATAGATCTTCTAGAAATGAAGCAAGTATCTTGGGTAGTGTCAGGCTGAAACACTGCAAATCATTAATATGCATTAGGGTCTGAAATAACATTATGCATTTCAAATGTTTCCTATTGAAATTCACAAGTGTGGGCAGTGACGTTTCTCTATTTAGTGGAAGTCATCCCTAGCGTGGGATGAGAAAAATCCAGTAAAGAAAGCAAGGTTATTCCTCCTCTGCCAAGGAGACAGTGGGAAACTTGAAAAGTTTCCTGACTGTCCTACATCTTTAGAGAAATTTTCTTTCGTTTTATAGTTCCTTTGATCCCTTTCAGCTGGTACCGTGCTGTTTATTCACTGAAGAAAAACAGGTATGTACCTATGAGAGAATTATCAAGAACGCTTTGTTACTTACATTACTTTTCTTATACTCATTATTGTGTTTATCATTTCAGGAACCTTTTCGGGTGAAAGTGTCTGCTGAAGCACTTCTAATAATGGATTTGGTGAGGACTAAATTTTATCTTTCAAAAAGCTATGATGTATATGTTGTGTTGGTTTTTTTGTTTTTGTTTTTTTTTAATGGGCAACATCAGAAGATTGAGAAATACAGTACTTCTTTCCATTCAGACCTAGAAGTAAGAATCTAGTATTAAATAAAGCCTCTGAAGAGGAATATTTCTTTTTGTGTCGTGCTTAGTTTTTCTAGAAGGTAAATGGTTGTGTGCTAGTAAGAGCATTACTACTCTCCATCGTATGTTAAATGTAATTTGCTTAAAGCTACTTTCTAAAATGTACTGCCATTTTGAAATCTTATGGGTTCATTTTCTCCTAGTCTGGGAATTGATCTTGTATTTATAAAGCAATGTGCGTTTTTTTAATAACAACAGGTTGTACCAAAACTGGTGCAGTTTTCAGCACTGTACAGCATGGCACAGGTTTCAGTTTTTGAAGCTAGCGTTGCTTCATGTATGGAAGTATTATACAAATGCACTATATACGTGCATGTACATAATAAGCAAACATAATCTTTTCTGTTTGCTTTAAACTGAAACACTGGGTGTTTGGGAATCTTTAGCTGTCCTAAGTTTTCCTTCTAAATGTCATTGAGAAAGTACTGACTTGTGGCTGTGAAGCCAATGGATTCTGTCATGTGCAGATCAAAACTAGGAGAAATTATACAACTTTAATAATTGTTTAATATCATTTTAGCACTCTCATGTGTCTATGGCAGAAGTAATAGGGCTGCTTGGTGGAAGATACTCTGAAGCTGATAAAATTGTAGAAGTAAGTTTTTGTCTTTTTACATGTTCTCCAAAATATTAAAACTGTTAAAACATAATTTGAGTAGATGTAAATGTTATTTCTGAAGGGCAACTACTTTAATATATTAAAAGTTGAAGTTATTTACTGTAGTCTTGAAATGTTAGAGTTATGCTTATGTTCAAGCATTGGCCTGTCAACTCTATCATGAGGAAGATCTGGTATATCACTCTTAAAATTTTTTAAATATTATTTCACCAATGGAAACTTCTTTAACAGGTTTGTGCGGCAGAGCCGTGCAATAGTCTCAGTACAGGGCTGCAATGCGAGATGGATCCGGTATCTCAAACGCAGGCCTCGGAAACGCTGGCGGCCAGAGGATACAGTGTTATTGGGTGGTACCATTCCCACCCGGCCTTCGACCCCAACCCCTCAATACGAGATATTGACACTCAAGCGAAATACCAGGTACTTGCTGGTCTCTACATTAAAAAGAAATAAATAGCAGAAAAACCCAACAACCCTAAAGCTTCCCCGGTACTTACGATGTTAATACACATTATTGCTCTAATGCATCTTAAAATAAGTTCCGTCATAAATTGCCATAAATTCTATTTTTTTTAATTCAGAATGCTGAAAAAGGTTCTATTTCTTGTATGTAGGGGGTTTTTTGTGTGTTTTTGTTTTTTTAGAGTTATTTCTCCAGGGGTGGTGCCATGTTCATTGGAATGATTATAAGTCCTTACAACCGAAACAATCCTCTTCCATATTCTCAGATTACTTGTCTAGTAATTAGCGATGAGATCAGTTCTGATGGTTCTTACCGTGAGTACCGCTATTTTATCCATTGTCTTAATTTTTCTGTTCCTTTTGGATACTAAGGCGAAAAATGTTGCCTTATTCTTGAACTTGAGAAATAGGTATTTATATATTTCTGTTAATAACTTCTGCTGTACAAAACCAGGAATTTCACTTAAAGAGTAATCCTGCCAGTAGTCCATGCTCTCATGATGAGAATATACAGGTATAAATAGAAGATTGTTTGTCTGGATTAGTATTTCCCACAATCCATGAAATAAATTAAAGGGTTGGGATAAGGGTCACTGTTATTCACATACAGTATCCATATGAATAGCTGACAAACTGCTTTGCATGTATTACTTATATTTTGCTGTGTTACAAAATTCTGAACAGATCCTCTGATGAGGAGACAGAAGTATAATAGCAAAGAATTGGCTGCAATAGCAGCCAAAAATCCTTATTTGAGTAACTTGGTATTCAGAAGGTCAAAGGATCAAACTTGCCAGCTGTCCAGGAAAAGACAAGATACGAAAGATGAAGTGGTGTGCTGGCATGAATCCCAACCTAAGAGAACAAATTCTTGGTTAAAAATGTCATTGGCATTTCATGAAAATGGGATGTTTTCTTTTCTTGAATAGTTAAGAAGATATAAAATATGATATCTTTATGGTATTTCAAGTGACGATCAGATCTTCTGCTTGTTCCCTGACATTAATTTGAGGAAAATTCCCATGATAACAGTACATAGTTATGGCAGCTGCCTCTTCTCTTTCCTCCTCCCGGTTTAAGTCCTGATTTTTGCATGCAAACTCCAAGGTTTCCAATTGTCTTGGCAAGGCAATAGCGGAGGCCATGTGAGCCGACAGTTCCCCCTCTGTTTTTTCCTGGGGAAGTAAGCAAGAGAGACCATCTGCCCGGAGACTGGCTTCATAGTCTTAGGGGAACTGAAGCGGTGCCCACATCTGTGCAGTAATTCCTGTTTACCATACTGATAGTACCGTAATTTTGTCCTCATTTCCTATTGTCCTGTGGAGTTAAAATACTTAGAAACTTTAGCTGCCCTTAGAAGTAGACATTTTTTTTGGTCACATACATTTTCTGTCTGAGAGGACTTCGTATTTATGTTTATCTCCGGAAATCAACTTTTTACAAAATGGTATCTCTTCTAGCTCTTTGGAAAAGTTACACCATGGCAGTAGTGCTATAGTACTGAGCAAATGAACAAAAATTAGTATTTCGTATGAGCCGTAAGTAATTTTATAGATTAATTCTTACACTTGGAAATGCATTCTGCACTGAACACTTTTCACGTTTGAGATGTGTTCAAATAGGAAGTTGTATTTATTGCTTTCTTTTCACTTGCTCTGAGGTATAGTTGGAAAGCATGTGTTTCATCTCATTAAATTCTTATGATCTTGGAAACGCGCTTTTTTTTTTTTTTCCCCTTAATGACTTACTGAAATTTACAGTCTCTTTCTCCCTGGTTTTTGATAACTGAGTTGTGTTCTGCAATTAATTTTCTGGTGTTCCATTAGAATACTTTCTAAATTACTCTTCCCCCACCTGCAATAAACTAGAAGAATTTCTTCCTTTAGGGACAAAATTCCTCTGAATTCTAGAAGAATAGTCCGCCACTTCATCAGCCAGTTCGTACATGAAAAACAAAACCTTTTTAATAACCATGTAATAACTCAATAACCACACAGATCTTCGAGAGGGTACAACAGTGTAAGTGGTACTAGGTTATACAAAACTCAATTTATTTCGCCATTTTTCTGTTACGTGGTAGATTTCTGTGTGCTTCCTTATGGCATAAGGAAATGGCGAGGGCAGGGAGGAGAACAGATTTGTTCCCTACTCCCACCAAAATTAAATTTGGCATCCAAAATACATCATGCTTTTACTTTAACCTCCTTAATGTTGGCAAGTAATAGGACTGCAGGCTTCTGCAGTCAGTAATAAATTTTTCACAGTTACGGGGAAGGAAGGGATTGCACCTAAAACTGGAAAAGAAAAAAAAAAATGGTGAAGGTACTAGAAACACCGAATAATCATGTTCAATTGATTACAGGCCTGCCCTACAAATTTGAAGTACAGCAGATGATGGAGGAACCTCAGTGGGAATTAATATTTGAAAAAACAAGATGGATAATTGAAAAATACAGATTCTGCCATAGGTATATGTCTACTTAGACTATAAAGAATAGCCAGTTTAGAATTTTTTGCATGTTTATTGTTAGTGTTTCAATAAAGACGTGTGTCTGCTTTCTACAGCACTGCTATTGTTTTTCTTTCGACAGCAGTGTCCCCATGGATAAAATTTTTCATAGAGATTCTGACCTGACTTGTTTGCAGAAAGTAAGTTTTCTTCTTTTCGTTTTTAGTTTTTTTAATTTTAATTGTTTTTTTAAATACAAATCTGTTTCGCTTCATCCGAAGTCACCTGAAGTTACATTTTTACAAATTAGAAATGTAAGCTAATCACAATAAATGGCTTCTATAATGCAGCTTATTAACTTACAAACACAATGAAAAGAACAATGTTCATTTGAGAGAGCTGGGGACCGCAGTTACACGCAGATACCAAGTTTTAACCTCAATTTGGAGAAGAAAGAATGTCAGATTAATAATGTCTCCTCTCAGCATGTTGTATGCTTGCAGTGTGGAGAACTGCTTGCGTTTTGAGAGCAGATTTGGACTTCCCAGTCCTTTGTTCGATCAGTAAAGTAGTGCTGTGCCACGTTTGTCGTGCGTAAGCGGGACCTTTAATTTTCCAGTCAGTGTAGTCATTGCTGTGAAGTTCTAAATAACTACAGCTGTAACGTTAATTGCCCAAACAAGACAGCACATCTGCCCACCGCAAAAGACATAAACAGAAAACATGTACAGGATGATTACCCACATCTAATTTTTTTTTTTTTTCCCCCCCTCTCAACATGACTTTGCTTATAAACAGCTTAAATTGAAAATTGAGTTGGTAAAATACTCTTGAAGCTAGCTGTTGTGTAATTGGTTTTAAAGAATTGGTTTTAAATCACCCTTGTGTTCCTGTGTGACTGTTCCTTTCTAAAATTTATACTGTACAGTTGAACACTTTTTGTAGTGTTAATCCTAAATAAAAATAAAAATCTCTTTGGGATACTTAACAGCTAGACAGGAAAAATGACAATTTAAAAAAAAAAAATCTCCTTTTCTCTTGACTAGCTTTTGGAGTGCATGAGGAAGACTTTGGGCAAGGTAACAAACTGCTTCATTGCTGAAGAGTTCTTGACTCAGATAGAAAACTTATTCATTTCCACATACAAGAGTGAGAAAAAGAGTAACGCCGAAGAAGATGAGAATGAATGTTCAAATGGATTGCCAATGTGATGGCTTTAACAAAACAAAATTACGGAATTTTGGTTTTATTTTTTAATTTTCTTCCCCTCCTCCCCATTACATCAACTCTTTCAGAATTAGTATCCATTTTCATAGTAACTGTTACAGAATCCAGTGTCATCTTATTGTTATGGTTCAAACATACTTTGCAAAACTCCTAATGTGACTACATGAGGAACACTTAATACTAACATTTTGTAAAAAATGAGTGCCACGGAATTAATTGATTGACCCACAGTCTGCCACTTGGGAAGAAGGGCAACCTGGCAAGAATACTGTGCTTCAGTCTTCAAGGAGAGTTTGTCCTCTCTCAAATCTTTCCGTTTGGAGATTTCCTCTTATTTTTTATCTACAGGTATCCATCTAACTCTGAATGAATTTGTTCCTTAATGCTTTAGAGGTTGTAAGTTTGAATGAATTCATAAAAGAGAAACTTAACTGAAATGAAAATTTTGTAGCTCACTGATTTCAAACTTTCCTGGTATCCAGTCTGAAGTTTTACTCAGTTGTAGTTTAATACATCATCCGGTGTGTGGTTTTTGTTGTTTGTTTTTTTTTTTTCTCTCCTCATTGAGCCCTACGGTCAAGTAGTTTTTTGGCATGTTCTTTGCCTTCTTGCTTCTATGATGGGGAGAAAAAGCTGGCAAGTTTTCATGACTTCTCAGTAGTGGTTGTGCTTGTTTCCAGTGGAAATGATAACTCCTGTCTTATTACAGGTTGCAATCTTTCTGATCTTCCATTCTACTGGGAGGTATTATGTTGTTCTGCCAGATCATTGGGATTTGTCCACTTCTAATTGCCACTGTTTCCTGTGGAAACAAGAGCTCTTGATTGACGGCAACCTTAGTGCAACAAGCAGAAAAGTGTCTTTCTAAAGAAAAAACCCACCAACTTTTATATTCAGGGTCTTCTCGTTCAGTAAGAAAGCATACTGTTTTGTATCAGTTGTTCAGTTATAATTTCATACAAGTATATACTCAGATAAATTAGTCATAAACGGATTGGTCTTGATTGAGAAGTTTCTTGATTGCAACTTGGAAATGTTTCATGAGCTATATCACTGTGAATCTTTATAGAAAAAATGTGCTTTAAATTTTGCTTTCTAAATCATGAGGAAACTTGACTTGTATATAGTTACTACTATTTACGCAGATTTATCTTGGGCAGAGTTTCTCAGGTCTAAAATATATTTGAAACACGAAACAAGCAAGACCTTGAGTTTATATCTAGGGGTGTGACAATGGACTCTATTCTTATTTAAAAAAAAAAAAAAGGGTGTATATATCTAGTTCTACATAACATAAATGGAATTTTAAGATTTTATATGTTTACATTTTTAACTCCAGCTTTTCATTTGTATAAAGAATTTGAAAAGCTTTAAACTTGCAGAGTTGCATCTCAAGGTGGGAACTCCTTTACAGGAAGCGAACGTCACTTTTTTATCATGCCTCATAAAATGTTAGTCTCTTTCTGTTAACTAAGTGGAAGGTGCAGAACCTGATCATACGAAAACGTTAGCCCTTCAATCTGCCTTGGGAGAATCACTGAGTATCCAGAGCTGTGGATTTAAAAATATTGGGGAATGTTCTATGCTCTCTTCCATGTTGAGATCTGCTGGTGTGGAGCTTTACATCCCACTACTGTGTATAATTTACAAACTTGGTGTATCCAGCTGTGTAAGGCATGTTGACCCAGTCTGCGTATATTCTAAAATGTCATCTTTGGGACTTCCTAATTAAAAATATTGCATGGCTTTCTCTGTTTCTAGTTTAAACTACACTCTTGGTGAGGAAACATTCCTTCCCTACTTAGTTGGGGAGTGTCTGCAGTGTAAGGTATTCTTTTGCAGTTTTGCATAGGTTGTTCTCTAGAAGAATCACACAGGATAAATGTATGTACTAAAAGCTGTAATTAGTTCTGATTTGTAGGAAGAGAATTTTGAATTTTTTGTGTAACAGCAATATGAAGTAGACAACGTTCTCAGTCCACATACAGTCTATTTCCAGCCATTTAAGGATGGCTGGATGTCAGTATTACCCAAGTAGTGGTAACAATGTGCTGGCTGCTTCTCTCTCTAATGATTAAAATGAGTTAAAGTAATACAGTTGTATTAATTGGCTTTAACAGTGATGTTACATAAGAAGAGTTTTGAGTAAAACATACTTTTGAAGCAGTTTGTCTCTTGAGAAGAGGCGATGGTGCAGTATCGAGCCTCTGATACGCACACAAAAGCTCCAGATTTTCTGAGTTCATGAGCAGGGTGCGGGGGTGGGAAATACAGCTGCCGGAACCGTCGTAATCCAGTAGTATCCCATGATAACGTATGTGAATTGGAAATACCGCATTTGCAATGCTAAGTAATAATTCTGTTGGCAGGAGCCATGGTAAGAGAATAACTAACCTACTTTCCATAATTTATTTTGACTGTGTGATTGATAATACGAGTTTGGAAGTTGCATGCTTCTAAGGAGATAAAAATCTATTTTACTAATACTACCAAGTTCTGCTACCAAACACATATAAGGCATTAAATATTTTTATTGGGAAGCTCAGTGGTTTGGTTTATTTTTTCCATTCAGCAATTCCTTTCATGCTAGCTTTGTTCTAAGGTACCTGTTGTGGACTAATAAGCTACTTTATGTGAGCCCAGCTGTTACGCCTTGCCAAGTTGTTACTCAGGAGGTGGGAAATGGTTGAGTAGCAAGTAGAATGATACAGTTTGAACTGGAAGAGTCAACAGTTTAAAAAACAAACAAAAAAACCCAAACCCCTAAGATGTAACTTTGGGCAAATATCCTTTATGGACATTTGCTGGCTCGGCCAAGTTTTGCTGTCCCGGTTATCAGCAGCGCTTCTTCACAGGGATGCACACACACACACACACGTGCCCCACCACACCACACACACACACACACCTTGTGTTCCAGGGGAGGGGAGGGGAATGCCCATACTTTTTTTTTTTTTTTTAATAAATCACTTTCCAAGAACAAAGCAGTTGAAGAAAACAAACAAACAAGACCCAAAAAGAAGCAAAGCAAAAAAAAAAAAGTTAATATTGTTGCCATTGACAGTAAATACTCTTCCTTTTGCTGCTTTGCCATTCCTGCCTGATGGTATATGCGAGTCTCCTAATAAAGGCTGTATATGCAGTACCTTGAAAGGTGCGTTCCCTGTTCCTAACAGCTTCTTGTCTCTTGAGCATCAGATCTGGTATTTCCTCCAAGTCGGTGAGAATAACCCGGTGATTCAACTGAGTTTAACACCACTAGAGGGGGCTTTGTCACAGCTGATACAAAAAGGTTTGAACTATGAGCAGAACTGTTCATACTAGCCCACGTAAACTTCTGGCTAGTGATTACATTTTATGGGCAGTAGCCGTGTACCTTGGTATAGATTTGTTCCTTTCATCTGTTCTTACAAAGCCTCTGCTTTACTCTCCTTCAGAAAATTATCCAGTAGTACTTTGTGGCAGGGAGATGGGTATTTTCCACACTGTTTTCACAGGGTCCTGGCTGTAGGATCACTGAAGTAATGTAAAGAGTTTGTTTTCATGGGCAACTCCAGTGCATTCTGAAGGTGAGCAGCAGATTACCTTTCAAACAACTCTATTCGTTGCCCAAATTTGATTTAAGTGCGTTGGTTCTAGCTCTGTTTCTGCCTGCTGTGCTAGCAGAGAATTTGGGCTGCTGGGTGCTACCGAGCTGTGAGGCCGTCGTGCTGTGTAGGGGAAAAGGAGGCCGCGGGGGTGGAAAGCAAACAGCAGGGAGGTGTTGGGTGCACCCTGGAAAGCGTGGTGTGGCAGAGCACTGCACCCCAGCCTCCGCTGGGCCGCTGCCGCCAGCCCCGGTGAGGAGGCGAGGGACGTCAGGGTGCGTGCAGGGTGACTTCATCCGGCCCCATGGAGCCGGTGCATGGGAAAGAGCTGGTTGTTAACATCGCAGTGAACGTTGTAATCATATTTGATACCGTACAAAGTATTTAATGGCCTAGATAAAAGCATTCTGGTTGTTTAATTGGAAATGTCTTGCTGTTTTACATAGACCTAGTGCCCTATTTTTATGAGATTTAGAATTGCGCCGAGAAATTGTTTCCATGGAAGCAGAGATCACTAAAGAAGTAATGCACTCCACATTTCCTACAGGATTATTCCTTTTACCGCCTGCTGTTCTAAATAATTAACTCTTGTAGTGCCATTACAGCTTAGCGTGGATTAAAGAAAATAATACTTTTTATTTTTGTAGTATCATAGAAGCATTATATGTACATTTTTTATATACATATATAAATATATATATATGTATATAGATGTTTGGAAAGACTTGTCTTTCAAATAAGTCTGTTCTCTCCTTATTTACAGGGCGGGAAAGCCACCAGTGCAAAAAAGTCAATGGAAAAGTGCATTTTGTTTGGCAGTTTATGCAGTTCTGTCAGGGAAACTTTAAATTATTCCTTCTCTACCCTTCTCTTGCCACCTTTCTACACTTTTTGCTTGGTGATGGGTATATTCTAAAACCATTGTCGTGCTTCTGGCCACCTTTGAGGGAAGAGACAACGCAGTTTTTAATTAAGGTAACAGCAATGAGGATCTTCCACCAATAGGGAAACCAGACCATCTCGTTCAGTTAACTGTGGGTTTTCTTCCATGTTACTTTTGACAAACCAGTTAATTTTTCTCCACTGTGTCTGTAAAAAGGGGAAACTGTCAAATGAGAATATGAGGCTGAGACCAAGCATGAATGTCTGTAAACATCATAAAAGCAAACTACTGTTTACCAAAAAGTCCTGTTAACTGCCCATCCACATGGCGCTTTCTAAGCACAAGGGCAGCGCAGCTCTCAGCCGTATAGAAATTGCCATCGCTTCACCGACGCCAGCTGTGAGCTGTACATTTACAGCAGTTGAGGCTCTGTCCTCCAGATAGAACAAACCTTCTCTCTCTAAAGTTCATCATGTGAAATAAAATAAAGACAAGATGTGGGTATGTAGGTGACAGTTAAATGGATTTTGACTTTGAAGGAGGGATGTGAAATTTAAAAAAATTAGTATAGGTAAATGAATGACTTCTAGAAATTAAAAATGGGAGAAGTTACTAAATGATTATCAGAGTCACCAATATGACAGCATGAAATAGCTAGCAATTTTAATACTATTTTTAACTGTAGATCTCAATTATTTTCTAAGCAAGGTAACTACTGTTATTTTTATCTGAAGGAAGGGGAAATGGAGGGGTGTGATAACATGCTATAAAGGAGCCAGGAATAATTTGAAGAACTTGCCTCATCTTTGCTCCCTGAAGTAGCGTATGTTTCCGTGGCTTATTTAGAAATAGGTCTAGCTGCAGATTCAACTCCAGATTGTGCCCTTTTCTAGTGGTAGAGAGTATTTACATCTGAAGCTCTAATTTTAAATCTATACTGTGTTACAAATACTCACTGGCAGCCAGGGTAAGTTCCCAGTGTTCACACAGATGCAAGCCATCACTCCAAGTAGCCCAGCTTGCAGAGATTTGAAGCAGGGCAGGCCCTCAGGAAAGCAGCAGCACAGATAAAAGGAGCTGACGGCAAGGCAGTGCACAAGTTGTGTGGCTGGGAGAATGGCGTGTGTGCTGTTCTGTGCTCGTTACTGGTCCCAAAATAATGATTTATAAAGTGACAGTGTTTGACAAATCGGGTGAATGGGACTTGTTTAATGCAAACTGGAAAATATCTTTCAGCAGCTGCCAAAACACATGGAAACGGTAACTCCTGCTCTGTAGATCATGAGGACACTTGGGAGCTACTGGAGTGTACTGCGAAAGGCATTACTCAAAGTTCAGATTGAAAAATTTCTTCAGAAACAGCTAACAACTTTGTAAGGGTAATGCTAGCATGCGAATCATCATTCCTAGTACTGCCTTGGGATGAGTATGTGCCAGAGGAAAGGAGGAAGAGAAGGCTTCCGTGCTGGAAGGTGAGACTGTGCTCCTGTGCCCCTTAAGTAGGAGAGTAGCCATCAAACTGATGAACAGTCGTTCCTCCTGAATTGGCAGCTACTCCAGGTTCTGTTGCAGCATGCACAAACATGTATTTGCATAGTCCATAAAAAGTCTAAAGAAGGAAAAGGTCAAGCTGCTTGTGCTTTATTCCATAAGGGAAGCCCAGGGTAGGAGCTATGCTTCTGGTTGGCTTTTGTCTCTTCCCTGTTGTTTCCTCAAGGAAGAGGGATGGCAGGCATCTGGAGGCAGGCAGATGGCGCTCCCTGAGAAGTAACAGATCAAAGTGCAGCTTGTTGACTTCTCTAGGATTTGGGTACAAGATGCCAGTTGTTTTGGAAAGAGAACCTGTTTGGTGGGTCTGATTTGAATCTTGATAAAGGGAGCAGCACACCAGCGTGTAGAAACAAGTAGAGTCCACAAACGGATTAAAGCTTCAGCTATTGCCTGCTATCACCCAGGACTTTATCCACGCTTTTCACCTGCAATATGGAGCCTCTCTTGGGGGTTTTGCTGGGTTCGATTCTGGCAGTAGCTTCATCAGCACAGAACAACTGTACCTGTGTGACCAACAAGTGGACAGTATGTGCCTAGGATGGATCTGGGAACTGCAGCTGCATGCTGGTAGGTTCAAATCACAGGGTAGACTGTTCAACACTGACTTCAAAATGCTTGCAGATGAGGGCAGAAATGATCCCCCTGAAGGAGAGGCGGTTCTGGGGCCATCCCCGTGGGCTATTAGATAATGATGGTATTTACAATCCAGACTGTGAGGACAGCGGTATCTTCAAAGCCAGGCAGTGCAGTCAAACCGATACTTGCTGGTGTGTGAACACTGCTGGAGTACGAAGAACCGAAAAGGGTGACAAAAGCCTGAGTTGTGGTGAACTGATTAGAACAAGCGGGATCTACGTTGAACTGAAGCACAAAAAAAGGTCCAGTGCCTTCAATGTTCCCAACGTAGCAAACGCCCTGAAGCATCTGTTTGAGAGCTGATACAAACTGCACCCCAAGTACATCACAGCCGTTCGTTAAGGATGACTCCCCGCTTATCCAAATTCGCCTGAACCAGCATGACTCTGAGAAATCTAGGTGTGATGTAGACATAGCTGATGTTGCCTATTACTTTGAAAAAGATATAAAAGATGACTCTGTATTTCAATCTAACAGTACCTTAACTGTCTCTGTCAATAGAGATGCTCTGGATACTGAAAAAATAAAGATTTACTATGTTGATGAAAAGCCACCAGAGTTTTGCATGAAACAAGTGGCTGCTGGTGTTAGTGCTGTGGTGACAGTGGTGATACTGACTGCTGGCTTTGGCATTGCTGTGCTGGTTATCCTGAGGTGGCTGCGGACAAGAAAATATGAGAAAGTTGAGATTAAAGAAATGGGTGAAATAAAAGCACCAAGCTTACAGCTGCTCTGATCTGAAAAAAGAAAGGCAACAACAGGAAGAAAGGGGGGGGACACACAAAATACAAAGAGCAAACAGACGGTTTATGTGGATGGATTTGGAAAGGCTTTTTCCTTTTTAGAGGAATTTATGCAGTGATTGCTCTGAATTATTCTAGTTTAGTAAGAATGACTTTTTTGGATATAAACTAATTTCGAAATAAGTTACCTAAATATTTTAAATGAGTCCCAATTTAGAGGCTAGGAAAACTGTTACAGCTGTCTATTTAGCATAACGTAGAATGTGTTCATTAGTACTGCAGGCCTGGTTCAGCTTGCTTAAATATGGTTCTTGGTACACTACTTGCTGAAACTCAAATAGTTGCCTTGGTGTAATTGGGCTATACAGCTGCTTTTCTGTTGGTAAGGACTTTTTTTTTAAATGTGGGTTTGTTTTTTTTAAGTTGTCGGAGATTTTATCAACAAGTAATTTCAGAACTACTGCTAAATAACCAAGTAAGGTTGTGATAAGATACTATACAGCACTAGAGGCTTTTATACGGAGTCATCTGTTAGGAAATGTTACTGCGGTCCCTTCCAGGCGCAGAGATTCCAAGTTTCCGTGTTTGTATTCAGGCAGCACAGTGAGCTATTCCCACTTGTGCTCTTTAACAAGGGTCTGACACTCCTAGTCAGCAAAGATCCCTCGATCCCAATGCAAGCGTCAGTTAACCTTGGTGTTCTGCCCAAATGCAAACTCTGGTAACAGCTTTCTGTCTACCTAAATTCCCCTTGCAAGTTTAATGGGAGGAGATATTTTTCGGCATTGTACAGCTTCACAGAAATACTACACAATGCTTCAGGACAGGCTGAAAAAGAGCTTTATTCTAGTAGAGCTGCAGGGGGAATTTAAGAGCAGAGTGTAATTACTGAAGTTGGAATTTGGCCAAGACACTAGCACAGGACTTCTTTGCTACCTACTCATCTGCTGCATTCCTTGTTTGGGAGGTCATATCCACCATGAAGGACATTTTAAAGAAAATAATTCTAGTTGTTAATGTTGAAATATTGGCAGTTATATTCTCTGTATGGCGTATGGATGTCTTGAAGTCCCATCAGTCTAATCTGCTTACATTCAAAATGAGACCGCAACACATAGGCACTGCAGAAGGATCAGCTCTTTTATTTTTGTTAATTAGTTTCAACATTACTAGTTTGTAATTCTAGTAACAGTCAGTAATGAGCTACTTCTAGGGCAAACTATTAAATATGCATCTCTGATTCTCCTGAATGAATAGGATACCGGGAAAAAAGTGACAATGCTTTGATTCTGTTTCTGCCTTTGTTTATATAGAAGAGGAAGAGACTTGCAGTTTGGAGGGGTGGGTGTGTTTGTTTAATATTTTTTTAGCTCAACATCCACCTGCTGGAAAAGCTTGGGGATTGGATACATAGGATAGGGTGGATGCATCATGTTTCCCCAAAATTAGATTTTTATGCAGTTGCATCAGCAGTATTAATACACACAAAAACTTTTGGAGCAAGGTCTATGACTTATTGTGTGCCTTACAGCAACACATCCAAGCTGGTTGTTTTTCAGTCAAGTATATACATTAGTACTGACAGAAGATGAAGAGAGACTTTAGTATCTAGGCTGAATTTTTCCAAGTCATAGGAAAATTCAGAATTTAGCCTAACTCCACACAATTTTGCAATTAAACTTTTATAAAATGGATTAAATTAAAAATCTAGAGCTGAGTAGCTCTCAGTGCTGAAGAAACATAGGATCAGAATGAAGATTTTTCAAGTACGTTGCTTAACCACTTTCTTAACTTACACAGCTGATAAAAGCTATGTGTTTGAGAGGCTGGTGCTGTCCTTCCATCAGAGAAGATCATGAGATGTGCCATTTTCTTCTGGGGATGTACTGTAGCTTTCAATATTCTTTTAAAATTGCTGCATTTTTCTCATTTCTGTCATAAGAAAAAAAGGTGAATGACGAGATTTTGTATTAGAATATAAACATGTAGGTATACTTTGATTAGGAGAGGCAAAAGTGACTAATTGTTGAAAAAAATCTTAACAGGTAACAGTTTCAGCATCTTTGGCTCCTGCTTTTCTTCTTAGAAACAGGGATTGAGAAGAGAGGCTGTTGTGGTACCATTCATATTTTTATTAATCATTAAAGGACTGCCCCATGAAAATCATATGTTGTGGTCAGTTATTTCCCTGCTAGCCATCAAGCACCAGTAGACTGCATGCTGCTAGGGGACTGGAAATGCACTAGGGTCATTTAGTAGGAGTGATAAGGTATATGTCTGCAATTAATCAAAAGAGTGGGAAGATTAATTGCAGTGCAGAGCTCGGAGAACCTCTCTTTGGATTAGATCTTTCTACTTGAATAAAGCTATGTAAACCTACTGTAGGATCTGGACTTTAATAAACTAAACATACCCATTGCTCCTGCTAAGTACTCATTTCTCTCCTGCTGCTCCAGTCATACCACCTCTCAGGCTATGTATTAATATCCTTTTTCCACATGGTAAAGCAAGTATTTTACCGTAACAGTCCATGATGTTCAGCTTATTTGACTTTCTGTCCACTGCTGTTCTCACTGAAAAGGAGAAAATGAACTCCTTGTCAGCTTTAAATTTTGCAAAATTAAAATGCTTTTTATTATTCATTCTAGTTTAGAAATTTCTAGTTTAGAAATGTCTAGTTATTCTTTTCCTGATTTCATCATTCTGTTTTAATGGTGTGTTTCTTTGTTGTTTTTAAGTAATTAGGGTTTATACTCTTTGCACTGTGATCTGTGGGCACAGCCAGCATGGTGATAGCGATGGTGGTTTTCTGTTCTAGACAGCACTGGCTAACAGCTTTTAAGTAGTGCCCTGAACAGCGTGATTAACATCAATCTTCTGTCAGTTTCTGTGGAGTCTACTCAGGCATAAATGTATTCAGGGGATTATTTTGTTTTACAATGCTGTTTTAATACTCTGTGTGTATAAATGCATACATATTTACGCATCTGTCTATGGGTAGATACAGAAATAATAAGCCCATAGCTAATATGAAAGAGCGCCTTTGTGCTATTACCCACCTGTGTTAGAGAACAGCAGGTACGCTTGCTGTAATGACGGTAGAGCTCTCTGTTGCCTACATTATATTCTGCAATTCCAACTGCTGAAGGGCTGCCTTAGAAGGCTCAAAATAACCACTGGCAGAGAAAAAAGTCCTGTCTGTGCTACGACTCTGAAGAGGATAGTACTGCCCTTTCCGTGCAGCGCTACTACCTTTGTGCAACTGCACAAAGCAGGTTTGGGCCTTTGCCGTTAACTTTTAGTTAAAACTTTTTTAACTGCTCAAGACCTGAGGAAAATGCCAGAAGCAATGCCAGCACTACAGCAAGGAAATGCAAGATAAGGAGTCATGGAAGGATTAAAACCCTCTTAAACTCTGTTTCCTCTATTCCCCTGGTACAATCCATGTCTGGTTACGTATGCAAGTATGTACTCCCAAATGCATTGACACAAAATCCCTGCATTAGTTTGCAAATGGGTGGTGCGTGTACGCACATGCCGCTCTCACACCTATACTTAAAGACACACATATCACTGTTTATGTTAGAGCGGGCAAGCCCCAGGGAAAGCTTTGTGGCAGCAGATCCTGCATTGCATTCAGCCAGCCTGCAGCCTGCTCTAGCTCTTATCAGTGGTAAAATAGCCCAAACCTGATGCTGTTTTGGAACAACAAAGAATCCTCTTCTTGTCCCATCTTCCCCTGATTAAGAATAATCTCTTTATGGATGTTTAGACTGGGATTATGACCAGATTAGGTTAACGATGTGAAACAAAATGCCTGCCGCATAAATGCACCCAATCCTTCTCTTCCTGTTTAGATGGTAAAACACCAGCATGCCCATGATCTTAAGCACTTAATGACAACTGGAGACAAGATCCCCTCAATAGTCCTTAAAATGTTTAAATCTCGGGGAATCACCTTAGAAAAAACAAACCAACTTCTATTGCTTGCATATCGAAGCCACTTTTTCAGTGAATAGCTAAAGCAGTAACAAATTGGCCCTTCCTCCACTTCTTAATTGGACCAGTTAATGCTATTAAACAGATAGTCTTCCTCGTGCAGGTAAAATTATCCTTTCCAAAGCATTTCCACTGATTTGCCTCAGGGTTTTAAGTACCGCAATTACCTCTTTTTTTTTTTTTAATGATAAAATTAATCTTACATCATTACAATTATTATCAGAGCAGGAAAAATCAAATTCCAGAACTTTTACAATTATTATTGAGCCCTTCTAACAAAATTCCTTGTACCAGTATTTTTCTAGTTAAAATTTCATACACGCCAGGCAGCCTGACAAGATTCACATCTCATTTTCATGACGATCCCTATTCTCTGAGGGATAACACTCTTACAGTCCTACTCCAGCACAAATCAAGCACTGCAGAAACAATTAGGGAGACTTTGTATTACCTAAATGAAAGACTGAATGAGAATGCATTTCTAATTTTCCACTGAGATTTTTATATACGGGTCCAACAGTACTGGTGGCATATGCACCCAACGTTTTCCAACTTCTTTTTTTTAAATAAACGTCTGTCCTTGCAAGGCTTGAAATGAGGAATTTCAGCATTTTTGCTAGTCCGGCTGCACTCAGAAAAGCCAAGTGGAACAATGAGAAAGCAACTGGATGTGGCTATGCTGTAGCCACGGCACTGTGCAGTGCAGACACACTCATTTTTAGCACAGGTCTGCTGAGTTCTTTTTTTCTTCCTATCTTCATGTCCTATTTTCTGTTGTTGGAAATAAGATAGCTTTATAATTGTCTCAATTCTGCTAAAGGACTTAAGCAAAATCTCTCGAGTATAGAAAGTTAATTAATGCTCCCTTTTTTCAGCCCCTCCAAATAAATATTGCATTTTAGAGAGCTAGTAGAAGAATTCTGTGGTATTTACTGTTTTCACTGATGTTTTTATGCAGGTCAGCTGCCTTAAAAGCAGTTTACAAAGTATGTGCAAGAATTAGAAGCTAGGAGAATAAAAATTATTACGGGATAGATTCTCAGAATTTCTGCCAATTTTGCAACTACTTAGCATCCAAGTTGCCCTCTACAGTGCAATGGTTGTCAGATCTTGCAAGCTGAAAGCAATACGTAATGCTTGAGTTCACTTTCATTACTTCATCTTAAGGCCCTCAAAATCAGAAGTTCCTAAAATCTCTTTAATCTGAATGTTTGTATATGTGGTTCCTTAACTCCCACTATCTCGTCTATATTTATCTTACCCTAGAGAAGAAGAAAAATATCTAACACACTTAACTCCAGGTTGACTAGAATCCTGGGCCAGCAAGGTACACAACACTAGTGCAAGTCAATGTAACACTTAGGACAAGAGGTAACGGGCACAAACTTGAACATGGGAAGTTCCATCTAAACATGAAGAGGAACTTCTTTCCTTTGAGGGTGGCAGAGCACTGGCACAGGCTGCCCAAGAGAGGTGGTGGAGTCTCTGACTCTGGAGACATTCCAAACCCACCTGGACGCCATCCTGTGCAACCTGCTCTAGGTGACCCTGCTCTGGCAGGGGGGTTGGACTAGATGATCTCCAGAGGTCCCTGCCAACCCCGGTGATTCTGTGAAGACTGGTAGCACTAAGTGACTCCCAGGAATGCCACTGCTGAATAAATGGCACTAACAGACTGGACATCTGGGATATCAAAATCAATTCCTTGGTAGGAAGGAATCCTACAGTCTTCTGTGGCTTTTACTGACAGTCTTCCATTAAAATACTGTGAAATAGTAAGCAAAGACCACTCCTTACTTACAACCTCTTCACGCATGTGAAGAGGACTTCAAGAAAGGACTGTATTGAGTTTTATAACAACTTTTAGAGGAACAGTTTTGCAGTAAACTTCTGTTTGGTTGAGTAACTTCATCATCTGCATTTTGAATCTACTTTTTTTTTTTACATCAGCAATATAGACAATAAGCCAAAATAGTTATCACCTATTAACAAATTCTTAAATAGCATGTACTAACTGGTATGTCAGTGGGGCAAGGGAGGGCAAGGGACAGTTAGTACACAATGCAATACACCCAGTGGATCAAGACAGGATATTCTGGTGAACAAGATTTGGAAAAATCTTGGTATTTATGAAAATTGTTGCCTAGTCTTTTAAGTGCTTGTGAACTCCTGGGATTTCAACTGGCCAAACAGGCTAAGTGGCATTAAATCAAATTTCTTTCAGAACGCTGATGGAGTGCATTGTTTCTACCAAGATTTTAGCCCAGCACTAACTAGCAGAAGTGAATTACACTGAAACTTGAATGACAAAACCATCAATTAAAACTTAGTTTTTGCTTGGATTTATAAAAAAGCCAAATATTTTATAATGAGATTTTCATTTGAAGCTGAAGACTGTACATTTTAACTGACAACTTTTTAATTGTAATGATCAAAATTGGTAGCAGGGAGACTTTAGTATCAAATTGTTTCCATCTGAATATACAGAAAAATATTTTCTTTTATATTTGCAGTTAAACTGTTTTTCATTACTTTTATTGGATTTGACATTTGCCTGCGTGAATAATTTCATACATATGCAAAATCTTATTCAGTTCAGTACAACTACTTCTATCGAGAGATACACAAATACTAATGGACACATCTACACAGGAAAATTCTACCTGTTAGAGTGTTAATTGCTTAGTTGTTCTAAGGACTACTGCATATTGTATTTGTAGTCTACGTGGAGAGCAAAAACTTCGATAAGCTCGTATCTAGTCAGTCAAGGGGTTTTGATATTAAGTGGTTTCCTTCACAGCAACTTGAAGCAAAGATTTGGGGACAGGGAATGATAAATGACTCTGTGAGCTCCATCCTACCATGTAGAGTTCACAGGTGTTTCATATGCATTTCATCTTTGGAAAAAAAAAAAGACAGCTGTGAAAATGCTTCATGATCTGAACTCACTCTACAGATCAGTTTTTCAGCAATGAAATTCAGTGCCATGCTGAGGTTCATCAGAAAACCTATACATCACTTATGACCTCTAAGTGGGTCTTATGCAGTCTTAAGGCATGAAAGCTTGCCTTCTGGTTTTCTTCAGAAATATGAATTACAGTCTTTTTTGAAGAAGAGATGAGGGTAGAAAGCAAAATCTCAGCTACAAAATGAGTCTTAACCTATCTCTCTAAAGCATAGAACTTTCTTATTTCCTCAGGAAAAAAAAAAAGCAGCTCTATGTATACATATTCATTAAAATTCAAGAGGAGCCTTGTTATAAATGACTAGTTAGAATGTTTTTTTTAACTATATGTCTATTTAGAGAAAAACACCACTTTGTAACTATCCAATTGCTCAACTGTTTACTAGATTTTCATATAGAGAGACATTTAGTGTTGGTATCTGATAGCGAGATCCTATAATTACCGGTGCTGTATTTGTTGCTTGTCTGCTTTGAAGTTTTAATTATAAGTGATGCCAAGTGGGAGACGTCACAAGTTCAGAAGGGAAAACAGAATTTTTAGCCCCATCCTTGCACACTCAAAACATCCACTGAGTTTAACAGGAATTTAGGTGAGTCAGGAATGCAGAAATAGCTCCTATACCCTCTATGTAGACAGAGTTAAATAATGCAATTGGAGAAACAAATAATAGCAAAAAAAAATATGCAAATAAAAAAAACCCAACACATTTTCAGCAGACTTGAAATAAAGTGGAGGATCTGTGAGGTGGAAGAACGGCATTTGCTCCATGGAAGAAATGGTAGAAAGCCTTCATGCTTGGCTTAGGAATGGAGAATTCTAGATAAAGAAGGCAAGAAAAGCAGGCAAATACAAAATCTAAGAAATAAGGACACTAAGCATCAGGAGACATTCATGAGAGCTTCCACCTCTGTTCTTTATTTCTTGACAACTGGGACACACACAGGCCTTAGGTTAGGCAAAGTGCTTTTCTGCTGCTACGGCTCAGCTGTTTTTGTGACTGGAGCTGACAGTCACAAAAATTAATGCCGTGCTAATTGACTTCAAGATTCTGCTCTTCATGCCTCTTATGATAATGGAGGCTGGGCAGGTCTCAAAGGAATTTTGTGTACTGAAAACAGACTTTGTACCTATCACTACGTAAGGTTTCTTCTCGGCCTGGACTCCAAGATCTGGTATGTATATTCCTTGGCAGCGGACAGCAATGCTTATGAACTGGCACAGGACACAGCCTCCATAATAAAAAGGAGTAGTGTCTCAGCAAACACTGAACAACACTTGACTGTGCTCATACACAGAGTATGTGACTGTTGAAGGCAAAGACCTGCATTTCTTTACCTTTTGCAGCGAGAGGGCCTTCGTTTACATGCAGAGCCTCAGGGCTTGTATGAAGCCTGGGCTGCCCTGTCATTACCACACATCCCAGCCTCACCCTTTCATGCAGCAAATAACCTCTTTTTCACATCACATTTAAGATGTACTTCTGTCAGCTAGATGAGTAGGCCAAAAGTTACGTTAGGTTAGCTGCTTGCCATTTTCTTGGATTTGGGAAAAGCCAAACATGACCTCCCCACCTACCACTGTCACAGGAGAGCTGACTGCTCCCTTCCACAGGAGCGTCACCAGCCCTAACAGCGGGAAGCATTTCAAGAGTTCAGGTTTCCAAGACCAGCAAGCAAGCCCAAGGCGTAACACTCACGAGCTCTGAAAACTGAAGGGGCCTAAAGGTCTGGCCGAGGACCTCTTAACAACCAGGCCCAGGGACGCAGGGATCGGGGCCAACCCCCGCCGTGAGTTGACGCAAGGCAGCACGGAGACCTCCAGCAGCACCGTGGGGAAAGGCAACACAAGAGAAGGGACGGCAGCAGCCCGGCTCTATGCCTGCTGAGGGGACAACGCCGCCGCCGCCGCTCGCCTCCCTCCACGGCCCAGCCGAGGCCGCGCTGACTGACACAAAATGGCGGCTGAGCGCGCCCCGGCCGCCTCCCCCATCTCGCGCGCCGGGGCTCGAGGCGGCGGGCGGGGCCTCCGGGGGGCGGGAGCTGCCGCCTGAGGGAAGGGGCGCGCGCGGAGCCGGAGCAGCCGTTGAGGCGGCAGCGGGCCTGTCCCGCCT
>VYXH01007982.1:423407-563452 GCA_013397275.1 Burhinus bistriatus
CGGCGGGCGGGGCCTCCGGGGGGCGGGAGCTGCCGCCTGAGGGAAGGGGCGCGCGCGGAGCCGGAGCAGCCGTTGAGGCGGCAGCGGGCCTGTCCCGCCTCGGCCCGGAATCGGCAGCGGCTCCGCGTCGGCCCGGTCTGACCCCTCCTCCTCCACCGCCTCCCGGCGTGGTGAGTAGGGGAGCCCGGTGGAGGAGGTCTTTCCCGGAGCAGATCCCAAGGACGTCCAGCTGTAACGGCGGCCAGAACTGCTCCCCGCCCCTTCCCCCGCTCCAGGCGGGCGCTGCAGAGTGACACGTCTCCTTCCCCTCCCTACCCCCGCCCTCTGCCCATATCACGATAGTCGCTAGCACCGACGTCGGGGGGGTTGCTCGCGTGCGGGATGCCCGGCGCTGAGGGCCGGCAGCCGAGGTCAGCACTCGTGGGCGGCTCGGGGCGTCAGGCCGCTGCCAGAAGGGGAGGACAGGGAAGAGGCGGGGGGGGGGGGGGGGTCCTCGGNCAGGGAAGAGGCGGGTGGAGCCGGCGGTTCCTCGCTCTGAGGAGGGGAGCGGAGGCCGCTGTTGGAGCCAGCGGGTGAAAATGTCCCGCCGCGGGTCGCCTCGGGCAGGGTGGCCGGGTACCGGGGCCTGCCCGGCAGGAGAGTGTGTACGTGCCCGTGAATAACGGGCTACCGGCTGGGAGACCCTTGGTTTCGCTGTGTGGAGTCGTTCTGTTTCTGGGCCCGGTGCAGCAGATAGGTGCCCTGCGTTCAAGAGCAAAGTAATACTTGAGCGAAGTAATACTGGAGCAAAATGCTCAATAGATCCCGGTTTTCCTCAGTGTGTATGAATGGCACCTGTGGCAAGGAGCCCAGCACGGGAGGGTGATGATGCACGCTTGTCTTCCACAAGGGACACCTGGAGTCATTCTGATCTGGTGGTAATAAAAGAAAAAAAAAAAAAAAAAATCACAGTTTTATTCTCAGTGATATAAGACGTTGACTTTTTCACAGTTGAAAGCAGATTCATGCATTAAAACTGCAACAGGATGCAGTTGTAACTGTGACAATTTTTGTGCAATTCAACTGTTGGCAAACAAATATGTGGTATCTGTTTAGATGAAATGAAGAAATGTTTCAGAGTTTTGTGTTTGGGTGGTTTTCTTAATACCTGTTTTTTTCTTTGTTTCAGGGTAACCAAGCAAAGAAGTTATGAGTATCATCTGTGGTCTAAAGTTGCCGGCCAGGAACTGTATTTTCTTTCATTTGGCTTCTTTGACCAAGCAGGGGAAATGCAATAATCTCTATAGGCCTTATGCAGGATATTGCCGAACTCAAGTTAGTTATACACAGGATAGATGCCAAAGGCTGGATTTGAGTGGAAATACTAGAAACTGTTTTTTGACTGGAAGCCCTGACTCCTATAGAAACTTCACTGGTAAAGGACAGAGGCGTCTTTTGAATGTCTTGAATACAGAAGAATACAAGAACTCATGCCATAGTTTGGGGAGGTTTTGCATCCAATCTTCTCAGCCATTGAGGGAGAATACCACATCGTTCCAGAGCAGTTCTGTAGGGCAACTCCCACATAATTTTTATGCTTGGAACGTTCAGATCATCAGGTCTTTTCGCACATCACCATCATTTCAGGCTGCACCAGTTCCTCTTTTCTGGATAATTGTTAAGCCAGCTCAGAAATTATTTGCTATCATTCTTGGCAGGTAAAATACTTCCTCTCTCAGTGTAAGATCCCATTATGCAAAGATGTGTGCATGAGTTCGTTGTTTTTTGTGGAGAATGGTAGGTATATCTGTAGCATTTTCATTTTAATACCTGTACAGAATCTTGTGGGACTGGGGCCTGGACTGACAGTTTGCTCAACAAGAAGTTGGTTCCATTATCAGAGGTGTTAGATATATCTTTTGCTCTTCTCATTCTCGTTTACATGTGGTAGAGGGAGATGAACCAAGACACTAAGGGGCATTCCTTCTTCAGTGGGAGGGAAGAAATGGAGTGGAGTAGAAGGCAATTAGAGTATAACCTTCCATAAACTCTTACCTGAGGTGAGACTGTAATATAGAATACAGCAAGGGCAGACACTAACAAATTCCTTTTTAACTATGGTCCTAAGTTGTAACTATTTGTATCTTACAGGAGCATAAGAAATTGGTGGAAGGCACTTCCTCCTAATAAACGGGAACTTTTTAAAGAAAGTGCAAGGAAAAATAAATGGAAGATACTCCTGGGTGTTAGTAGCTTAGGAGTTTTATTTGTCATGTTTTATTTTACTCACTTGGAGGAGACACCCATCACTGGGCGCGCTCGACTGTTGGTGTTTGGAAAAGAGCATTTTAGGGAACTGTCACAGATGGAATATGATATGGTAAGATTTAAAAAAAAAAATAATCAAAATACTCTAAAATTGTTATGCTTTTTTTAGTGAAGAGATAGTCCAATTAATGAGATGGGTAAACAAACCTAGTTGTGTCCTAATACGTTTTGAATTTCATGCTTAGAACTGTGCAGAGCACCCCCATCAGGTACCCCCCCCTCTTGTCCCTGTCCTTTTTAAGAGTTCCCTTTCCATCAGCAACCCGTTCAGGGACACATGATGGTTAAAGAACACATTATATGTATGTAGCAAACATTTCTAACTATGTTATTATACTACAAGAAATATAAAATCTGGTAGAAACAATAAAAGCACAGATAATAAGTACATGCTCAGATCCGTCTCATTTTCTGTGCTGATTTGAGCACTCTTTGGCACTTGTTTAAGGTCCTTTCTTCTAAGCTGTCACTTTCTAAGGTAGTACTCTCCACCCGCATTCAGTTCTACTTTTTTTTTTTTTCATTGGATCAGCTCATTTTTCTTTAATTTCTTTCTTTTAAACTGTCCATTGTAGTAATTTTTGTAACTTTGAGTTCTGTGATTTTTCTATTCTGAAGTCAGTGAAACTTGATAATCCAGACATACAAATGTCACTGTGTTCCATCTGATGCAGAATGTGAGATAAGAACATAGCAAAAGAAGTACAAGGATATATTTAAATGACATCTTTTGTGTAAATTTGTCCACCTTACAAATTACAACAGAAATGTACAGATAGAGAAAAATTATAAATTCAAATGGAAATTCAGGAAGGTATAGAAAGTGTTGTCAAATTGTGATGCCAAGCTTAACTGTGTATTAGAAAAATGCCGGATACAAGAGTCTTTACAACCAAGTTTATACTATCTTATTTTTGATCTGTGGTCAGTTTACTTCCTTTTAAGTTTATTCATCCTTAACTTGTGGGTCCAAAAGCCTGAATCTAATATATTGGCTTTGGCTGTATGAAAGAAAAATGTATTAAAACTTAGATTTAACTAGGGTGTGTGTAGCTGTTAAATTAGTTTACCAATTAGTCATTTACTGTGTGTTTGTTCTGCATGGCAACAATGAAATTTTTTTTTCAGTGGATGGAAGAATTCAAAAGTAAAATGTTACCTGAGACAGATGCACGCTATCAGGTTGTGGAGAGAGTTGTTGGTCATTTATCTGAAAGCAATAAGGACATCCCACAGGTCTCAGCGCTCAAGTGGGTTATCCATGTGGTAGACGAACCAGGTGTAAATGCTTTTGTGCTTCCAGTAAGTTGAACCCAATACAAAAATTGTTAGTGACATTGAAACAGCATTTTATTTATGTGTCTTCTACTTAATTTTCACTCTCTTTTTGTTTACAGAATGGCCAAGTGTTTGTTTTCACTGGATTGCTAAATGCAGTTTCTGATATTCATCAGCTGTCTTTCATTTTGGGACATGAAATAGCTCATGCTGTGCTGGAACATGCAGTAAGTATTTAAAGAAAGCTGTCTAAAATTCTTAAATGAATTCTAATTACTTTAATTAAGATTTTTCCTATCACTACAAACCAAAGTTTCAGTGTGACTCTTTAATTAATGAAGAATTGAGTTTGAAGTGAGAGTATTCTGATACAGTATATCCTTATTACTCCTATAGTACTTAATAACTACCAGCAGTCCTGTAGTAGTCAGTGCTAGGGCAAAGTCTGCCAGTTCTTTATTCAAAAGTGTACAGATGGATTGTGGCTCACTACTAACAGTCGTTTAGGACTTGGTCTGGAGATGCCTCTCCTCCTATAGCACAGATATAGGGAACTAGAGGCACTCAGCAACTTGATTTGTTACTCCTGGAGGTGTTAATATCTACAGAAGTGGATATACTTTAATAAATTATTCTCAAATTCATGATGTTTTTCTTACAGTAGCACACAGTTTTAGAATGCCAAACTCCAGAATGGCCGGAGCTTGATTCTGCATTTACAGATGATTGCGTTGACAGATTTAACTTTTCCATGTCCTGACATGGATGTATTGAAATTGGTAGTTCCTTGCCATTTGAACAGAAAGCAGTAATTTTGTTGTGCTTTGTAGGTAAAACTATGAAAAAAGAGGATAATATGGAAATATGGATCATACTGTTCTAGATTGGCATGATTTGCTAGAAAGTGCTTCTTTGCTTCCAAATTGATTCCTTTCTGTGCAGGCCGTTTTAAAAAATTGTATTCATTACCTGTCCATAGGTTTGAGAAGACATAATCGTAGAATCGTTTAGGTTAGAAAAGACCTTTAAGATCATCGAGTCCAACCGTTAACCTAGCACTGCCAAGTCCACCACCACTAAACCATGTCCCTCAGCACCATGTCTACCCAGCTTTTAAATACCTCCAGGGATGGTGACTCAACCACTTCCCTGGGCAGCCTGTTCCAATGCTTGCCAACCCTTCCAGTGAAGAAATTTTTCCTAATATCCATCCTAAACCTCCCTTGGTGCAACATGAGGCCATTTCCTCTTCTCCTATCGCTTGTTACTTGGGAGAAGAGACTAGCCTCCACCTCCCTGCAGCCTCCTTTCAGGTGGTTGTAGAGAGTGATAAGGTCTCCCTTGAGCCTCCTTTTCTCCAGGCTTAACAACCCCAGTTCCCTCAGCCGCTCCTTATAAGACTTGTGCTCTAGGCCCCTCACCAACTTTGTTGCCCTTCTCTGGACACGCTCCAGAATCTCAATGTAGTGAGGTGCCCAAAACTAAACACAGTATTTGGGGTGTGGCCTCACCAGTGCCAAGCACAAGAGGACTTCCCTAGTCCTGCTGGCCATACTATTTCAGATAAGCTTATAAACATAAAGATCCTGCTAAAATTTCAAAGCTAATCTGGAAATGGGTAAATACATTTTAAAGACAGTGGAAATACAGGAGAAATGCTTCACTGCACCTTGTATGATTTTTGGAGCCAACTAACTTGTTAAACTTCTAAAAAAAACCAAAACAAACTTACGTTGTTCGTATGGAACCTGTGTCACCCAACTGGCATAGAGAAAAGTATTACATGATCTGGCTTGTAATGCTCAGATCAGTTTGTTGCATGTCAGATAGAGCTCTGAAAAACAGAAGAATTTCAGTTTCTTTCTTCAGGTTCTCTTAGTTTCTGAAATTAAAGGAATGCAACAGAAAATAAAGAATAGATATATTATGCCTAGTGTCTCCTTATCGCATTAGTGTTCCTGTCTAAATGTCTGTCTCTTCTCGAATTAATGTAAAGAACAGTTTTCTAGGTCTTTTTATAGATTTTTTTTTTTTTTTCATTCCAACTGACATGTTTCATGGCCTTTTTACTGAAGAACTCTGTATGCTGCCATCATCTTATCTCAAGCTTTGAATCTCTCGGATTGAGAGATAGCCAAAATGTATTTGTTCCAGCTGTATTTGTGCAGTTGCTGTGGATTCTAGTTTGAAAGTACCTTGTATCCAACTGGATTTTTATTTTGCCAGCAGGCAAGCTTGTGCTTGCCCTGTTCATGTGGGTATGTAGAAAAAAAGATTAGTGATTTACAGTGTTTCCAAATTCTGTTATGTTCAAAAGAAACATCAGACAGTAAGGAATGAAAATGGGACAATTTCTGTTTGCAGGCAGAGAAAGCCAGCCTAGTTCACTTCTTGGATTTTCTATCACTCATCTTTCTCACTATGATTTGGGCCATCTGTCCCCGTGATAGCTTGGCAGTTGTTGGCCAGTGGATTCAAAGCAAGTTGCAGGAGGTAAGACTGATGTTTCATATTATTCTTCCTGAGTTTGATGGAAAAACATTTTTAGTCTTGGGGAGACAGCACCGCTAAATAGTATGTTTGGGGAAAAAGGCAAGAGGAGAAGTATTGTAAGCAAAAATTAATATTTGAGTATGTTTTTGAATGAAATGTTTTTATAAATGTGTATCTGCTTTAGTTGATAGATGTTTTCATTTGTCATCTTGGAGAACTTCAGATTTCCCTAAATGACTGTATTTAGCTGAACAGGTTCTGAGTACCTGCTTGCCAATTAAGTTAAATTATTGTCTTTTTGGAATGTAGCTCACTCTTTGAAGTTGTATATGCTGAAATGCTGTGTTTTTATTTTGAGTAGTTGTTAAATTGTTTCTAAATCAAATAAAATTCTGAAATTCTTTAAATACGTTGTTAGTGATAAGAAAATTGAGAATGTAAAAACTCTTTTAAAGTATAAACTGTGCTATAATAAAACTTACTGAAAAAATATTTTCAGACAGCATGTATTCTCATAAAGTAAAATTCGGAGGCTTTGTGGTGCCATTTTTCTTCAGCAGTCTAATTGACTCTCTGCCTCTGGACAGTTACCGATCCATTTCTTTTTTAAAAAGTGGGGGGTTTTAAAAGAAATTTTGCTTACATCCTAAAACTTGAATCTGAATTTAAGTGAAAGAGCTCTTTGGTTTCTTTGACTTCTGTTGATGCTCTTCCTGAGATTTCCCCTGGTTCCTCAAAACCATAAAATTAAACATAAACAATCTGTTTTGGTAGTTCTTATGCTAATTGGTAGACGTGTGGATTCTGAACATAATTTATCTCTAAAGAGATGGATATTTGTACAAGTAGCTAACAAACCAATACATTGATGAATGCTAGCCGGCATTTTGAAGAGCTGAACTTGGAAAAAGCAAAGTGTGAATCAATCCTGAGACTGCTCATAATTTAGCCTAGAAGAGGAGAAAAGATGCTGACAGGAAGTTAAATCTTACTGTCTAACTGCAACTGATATTTTGGCATCGTGGATTGGAGTTATGTTTTCGGTTGCAAATGGAATCTGGGTTTAAGCTCATGGTCCTAGTGTGCCATAAAAAAGATCTATTGTATATGAGATATTGTACAGTAATGTCCTGGTTTAAAACTCTGATCAAACTCATCTTCAGTAACGTTAAACATACCCATATGTAATGCAGAATAAATATGTGGTTAATACTGGCAAAGCTTTCATCCCGTATACAAAAGATGCTGAATAGAAATTTTTGTTTCTGTTAGTCACCCAGGAGTACAATGGCTGTTTGCTTCCTCCACTCAACGTTTGCCTCTTGTGCTTACATGAAAATGAACCTTTCTGCATGTTTTCTCAGGATGTTTCTTTTCCTCTTCTTCCATAACTGTATTTTATTGTTTTAAAGTTTTAGCATCCCCCTCTATGAAAGGGTTATTTAAGCCACATTACAGTACTTGCTTCTATTTCAGTATTTGTTTTTCTTTTATGTCCTCAAAGGCTTAACTGTTTTACCTACTGACTATTGGGGTTTTTTTATTATTGATCATAAGTAATTTCCAGTGACCCTTCGTAGGCCTTTTCACATGCTAGCTCCAGTTCTGCTATTTTCTACAAAGCTAGTGGGATTGCTTGCCTTAAATTGCTAAGTTCTCTTATGGGATTGATTCATGGTTGTTCTTCAGTCATGTATTTCTGAACTGAAACATGTTGGCTCTGGTTTTACAGCAGCAGTTATTTTATATGGGAACTAAAGCCTAGGAATTATTCTTGGAATAGCACAAAGCATGACTGAGTTTTACTCATGTCACGCACACTAGTGTGTATAGTTACACTACTTCATATTCCCTTTCTTGTCCACCTCACACCATCAGATTTGTATTTCATGTGGAAAGTGGTGATTTTTGGATCGTCAACTTACCTGGAACTTCCTTTTCTTTAACATACAGAGACAGCTCTGGTAATTGATTTGGAAAATCAAATCCATCTTCTTTATTATGTCCAATTTCTGACAAAGATTTTTAGATCAGAGTTTGAAGATCTAGTTTTTCATTCCAGCACAGTCACAAAAGATGTATTTAAAAAAAATAATTCATTATTCAGTAGCAGGTGAACAATATTGTATGTTATATGCCTCAAGACCTTTTTATGTGACCACTGCTGAGACTTTATTGGCTAGAAGCACACTGTGAAAGAGAGCCCAGGTTTTCTCGAGAGATTCAGATTATCTTACAGTTCATTAGTTTTAGATCTGAAGAAGAAATACATAGAAGTCTCAAAAATTGCAGAGGACGCATTTAAGTATCTTATGTTAATGAAAGTTGGATAATGATCAGTACATAACAAATCTGGAACCCTACTTTGTCGTAAGCTATATCTATCTAGTCTCTTTAGGCTCGTATCTCGTCTGTGACTGGCCAGTAGCAGATACACAGAGGAAAAGTAAAGGAAGTAACAGCAATTATAGGGTGATAGTTTCTCCCGCAGTCTGCAGCATGGGTAGGTCCTGAACTAGAGATTGCATTAGTGTTGTATTTATTTTTTAGAAATACAGCCATATTTTTGCAGGCAGAATTGGAATAGACATACAGGTAAATAGTAATACCCTAGCGCTCAACTCTAAATGCAAATAAAACTACTTAAGGGGTAAGAGTTTAGATGCTGATCTCTTTATTACCATCTTATTGCTGTCCAGGATCTCTCTTTCTAGATGGTCTCAGACACATGCATTCAATTTCCGAATTCCTAATTTCTGCAAATCTTTTTTGAGATTGATACTACCCTTTCTTATTTGAAATTATTGTAAACCTCCCAGAGAAGAAAACCACAAGTGGTTGTAACTGAAGAAATAGAAAACTGGCTGCTTGCGTAAGCCTCTGTTCCAGTTAGTGCTTTGGGTAGTCCTGTTACCAGTTTCGTTTCCCTGTCTGAGAAATGTTTAATAATTAAACAAATAGTTTATCTGGCTAAGTGGGAAATGGTGCTTCAGGAATATATGACAGACTAGACAGGGATATCTTTGCCATTTAGTGAATATATGCACTGCAGTAGACCCAGAGCACTTTTCAAGGCAATAGAAATATTTGAAGTGAAATCACTTCAAATAATGACTTTATCTTCAGGGGATTATAAAAATAAATTTATAATTGCAATGTTCAAGGTTTGTAAGGAAATTAAGAATTTAGAAAGTGACCTCCTCTATGCTTACTTATAAACCAGTGTACTTGGCTTGAAAACACCTGCAGAGGATCAGCTTTGGTTGGCTTTTATTTTTGACCTAGTAAAGAAAAACTATCAGTACTACTTTAGAAAGAAGGAAAAAGTTACAGATATCTTTATGTACTCAAGGGATCAGACCACTTCTTTTGGTGCTCTTCATTTCTGTTTTTTTGTTTGTTTTTTCTGGAACGTATAAGGAGGATGTGTTTCTTTAACCACATAAAGAGCTGATAAAACCTCTTTCTCTTCTCTAACGATGCACATGCCCATTCTTCAGTTGATATTTCCTAATCGATGCCCAAACCAGAATGTTGTGACATGTTCCTTAACTCTGCGGGAGCAGGCTGTTTTAACGAGTCCTGATGTGCATTTACTATAACCTGATATACTAAGGCAAGGCTGCCGAAATCTACATGAATTATATATGCCAGAAGATCCTGAGTTATATCACTAAATAACCATTTGAGAAAACTAACACTGTATCTTAGTGTGTGCTAACATGATGTCATACCCAAGAAAAAAGGGAGAGGAGTTGGTCAGATTTATGTCTTCTAGTTTGATTTCTTAAGGGTAATTTGCAACTTGTGTTGGGGAATAATCATGACAAAGGAGTGATTTCTGCGTGAAAATGTGTATGGCTACATTCCGTACTGTGGGCTGTTTACCATACAAAATAGATCATATCAGGTTTAAAGACAGTCATTTTAAAAGTTTAAGGGAACTGCTGGAATTTTTTACATGCAGTTACTACAACAGAAGTCTTAATACCAATAAAAGAGTGAAGTGAAAAAATTCTAGTTTAAAGTTGGCATTGACCCTTTGGTTGCTGCATAATGCTGTGAGACTGGCTGATGAGAGGGGCTGTGAAAATATGTGTAATTTGAATTAATTTCTAGTGGATACAGGATCAATGAGTTAAGTATAATGGAATTAAAGATTACCTTAACAAAATGAATACTGATCACATGCAGTGTGAACATGATAGATAAACACCTTCCCTTATGAGAAGGTTAGAAAAATAGCTACAATGCTCTAGCTTTATACATATTCAAAACCAAGAAATTGCGCTTTGCTGTTCTTCTTTGCAGTATATGTTTGATAGACCGTACAGCAGAACATTGGAGGCTGAAGCTGATAAAGTGGGACTTCAGTTTGCAGCAAAGGTAACTACAACTGGTTTGTTTTACTAGCAATTTACCGGACATTTTTCAGATTCTATTATAATCAGAGGGAGTTTCACACTTCATACAGAGGTAAATTGTGTGTGGGAGGGTTCCCAAATTTTTGAAGATACGTAGATTAATGAAGTAGTGGGAAATAAAGCAGCATGTAGGGAAAGACAAAGCCATTCTAGCTAAATTGTATGGAATAAAATTGAAGTTTGTAAAGTTGTGCGTTATTAACTGCACAGTATACTTTCTATGTAGTTTATTACTATTAGAAGAAAAAAGCTACATCAAGAGGAGAATGCCAAATAGTGAGCTTCTGTAAGTAGGATCTATTTAATTATATGTAAAGATATAAATTGCTCTTCAGATTTTGTTTCACTTAGTTTCCTTCTACTGTGAGTTGTGAGGAATGCTTTACTATATTGTTGTGCACCTAAAATATTCTTATCTATATTGTCTGTTCTCATAACAATACAGTAAAATTTAAGAGCTTTTTGATATTGTGATTATATTTTTTGTGATTGCTAATAATTATGAAGTATATCAATATTGTTCTAGTATTTAAAGATTTAGTCTAAATATAGCCATAAAAATAATGCAACTTTGCTCGAAGAAGACAAAAATTCGGTCAGAAACTGCTCAGCATTTTTTTCATAATTTGTTTTTTCAGTCACTTTTTGTTTGGTCCCTGTGGATTTTAGTTCTAAATTAAAGAAACTAAGAGAACTCTTTTAATTTCTAGCTAAGTGCAATAGAGCTAGGTAAGTGTTAGATAACTATGAGAGCAGCACCATCTAGTGTTAATATTTCATAAGGAAAATTTCCTTTCCTTAATAGTTACTAATATTTTTTCAAGGAAGAATTTTTAAAATTAACTTTGATTCTAGAACTGAAACTACATTTGCAGTTCAAAGTCATCTAATAATACACTCGATGAAAAAAATGTAATTGCTGTGTGGGTACGCACTGCTTTGTAATACCTAAGATGTAGGGCCACACCAAAAAGAAACAAGCAAAGTGCTATCTCAGTATTTCTCTGCTTTTGCAGATAATCTTTTTATATGAGTAATTTTTAAGAAATAAATTTAAAGGATAAAGCACCACTTCTGTGTTTTGGGGGGAAAAAAAAATAGTAATTTTCTTACCTTCTGAGTACTCATCTATTTTTATCTTAAACAAGTGAAAATTAACGTAAGAAATCTTGTTTTTTTTCCCCTCCGCTTAAATGCAAATACAAAAGAGTCTGTTGGTGATACACAAATGCCACTCTTAAAGTCAGTGTTCCATGACTTTCTATGGTTAAATAGATACTTCTATGGAGAGAGATAGGAATTCTGCAGAATTACTATTTTAATCTGTTGTGGATTACACAAATCACTCCTGAAAAAGGCAGTGTAATCACTTACAGAAAAGCCTTTGCAGTTCACTTTTAGAGATATTTAAGTATGAATTACCACTTTATTTTTGACTCTAAACTTCTTCCTGTAAATTTGCCTAAATCTGTGAAGGTGATTAGTTTGTTCTGTCACGGTACTGTGTCTAGCAAATATAACTTAGAAAAAGCAGCTGAGTTGCCTGTTTGTTTTTTTTTTTTGAAGAACGAGTACATGCCAGAAATTGTGAATCTGTTTTTCTCCTGAATTGTCTAATTCAGGTGTAAGTTTTTTTAAGATGGGTGGAATTACACATATGTTAAAAGGAACAAATCCAGTGTCTACCTGGATGAGGTTTTTTTTACTCCATTTAGGTATTTTAGAATAGCTTTTTCCCATCAAGTATGAGAGGGACAATCTAAACAGGTTTTAGAGATTTAAAACTTAAGATGTCTTTTCTAATTCAATGTGTATTTTATTACTTCAAAAATACAGTGTTGTATATATTTCCTTTCTGTTTTCAGGCTTGTGTGGATGTACGAGCAAGCAGTGTATTTTGGCAACAAATGGAATTAGCAGAAACCATTCAAGGGCAGCCCAAGTTACCAGAGTGGCTCTCCACACACCCTTCTCATGAAAACAGAGCTGAGCACTTAGACCGGCTTATCCCAGAGGTGAGCAGAGTTGAAGGTAGTGTGTCTTTTTCTCTTAGGAGCATTGCCAGAATTAGTTCGGTATTGATTCACAAGCTACTTTTTGGTATTGATTCACAATCTACTCTTTTAGCATCGTGTTTATCTTTCTCTTTATCCTTACAGAAATTTTCTGTTACAAAGCTCTCAACCTTGAAGGTTTTATTAAATGAGGAAAAATTAAAATAGGAGAGGTAAAATGTAATTATATTCTCATTCATTTGTGGTTTGGGTTTGGGTTTTTTTTTTTCATTTCTGATCAAAGTGTAGTATTTTTGCATTTGAATGGCGTTCCTGGTATAGATGTGACAGTACCACAGTTCTCATCCATTCTTTTCTCTTTTTTGCCATTTTGGAAGCCAAACTGGATCTCTAAACTGTCTTACTTCTCTTGCTTTGGTAGCTATCCCTAGGCTGTCAAATACAGAATGCTCCATCCTATCCTGTCTCTCTCACTGGTGTGGGATTGAATACACCTCGAATAACTGTGCCTCAAAAGAACGTCAGATTCCCAGTAGAAGATTTCTTAATAGCCCTAGTTATGATAGGTCTCTGTAGATTTTGCAGCCTGCTTTTTTTTTTTTGCATCTCTGTTTCGTCACATTAAGGAGCAAATTTTACCCCACTCCAAGGAACTTGAGCTAATTCATGCAATAGCCCATCAATCTGCAGTCTTTCCTCTGTTCTTCCTTTCAGATTTCCTTTTGGAGGAATGCCAAGTGGATAGCTACTTGGGGATTCTCTTAATTTGATGTGCTACTCGCTAGTAGCTTAAGAACAGAGAACAGTTCCGAGTTTAGTAATCTCAGTTTATTTACTATTTCTTTAAATAGTGGGGGGTTTAGGTACAGAAAAACAGCATGGATTGTTTTTTGCCTAGTTTTTTCTTTTTGAAAGGTACTGTTAAAGTACTTCACAACAGCACTGTGTTTCAGCAAGCTAAACTGTGTTTGGAAATTCCCTTTCTTATAATCAGCTGGTAATTTCTTCTTCTTTCTTTCTCTCTTTTTTTTTTTTTTTTGTTTTAAACTCTCAGTCACTTTAAGTCTTTCTCAATTCCAAACTGTAAAGGCAGTTGAAGATTTATTGGCAGAGGGAGCACTAAAATGTTGAGGTATTTGCTGGTTTCAAAGGAGAAAAAAAAAATCATGAATCATTTGCTAAGAATGAATGCAGTAAACATTCTAAATAATGGCATAAATCAAAATCAGTATTAGGTGTAGAAGGACTGGCTAGACTGAATATTTTAAATTAATTTACACAAATTTTGTACTTTGCAAAACCAGATCCTGAGACTATTTTGATGGATTTTCTAACACATTAGAGAAGCTGAATGGAAAATGGTACTTGTGAAGCCTCAGTTTTAGTTAGATGGAACACAAAGGGTTCAGGATCCTTTATTTTCGTACAGTTATTGACTGGCTTATAAAGTGGTAATGAAATAAGTTACTTATGTTCTATCTACCCCAGGACCGAGCAAGTAAGTTAAATAACTGAGAAACTGTGTAGAGCTGGCAGTCATGTTATTTCTGTCTTGTCTCTTGTAGTTTAGCAGGTGGAGCAACCTTGATCTTTTTATAGCCACTCTCACTTCCAAGAGCGGTGGAGGCTAGGAAATTTTCTTCCAAAAGATAATTGAGGAGGAGATGTTTTAATTTGCCTTTTACCTTAAACATTCTTTGGAGTAGGATGAGAAAGCAGGGGTTGAAGGCTTCCTGTTTTTAACAGAAATTCACTAGAAAAGTGAGGTTAATACTACAAAAGTGCAATAAAAATGAAAGAAGGTATGTAGAGGTGTTGGAGGCTTCTTATCTGAGGCATTGACTCCCCTTCATCGGAGAGCTGCCTTCTTGAAGCTGGATCTCAGGTATTTAAAGGTGATCCCAGGGCTTGGTGGTTGTTCAATATCGGTGCCTTTTTGTTTCATTGTTCACATACTTAAAGCTTTTTAGAACAGTATGTTTACCATGTATTAATGGCCACTAGATATTCAGAGGCCGGGGGAAAAGCCAGGTTTTGAAAAGAGCCTTTTTCTTTCTCTAGTATCTGTCTATGAAGATAACTGTGCTACTTAGACTTTGTATCAGATCCATCATGAACAAGAAACAAGTGTTTAAATGCTAAAAAAAACCCCAACCCCCAAACCTCTGCTAGGTTTTACCTTTGTACTTGACTTTGAATATTACTTGAGTTGAAATTGCCCTTCTGCTGAAGATATGAATGAAATAGTCAGGTTTGTATTAAAGATACTGATACAAATATTGTTGTGTTTCATATGCTGATGGTTTTGAAGCTGAAATGGTTTTCAGGACAATATAATATCTATTATTAGACCACCTTCTGTAGCTGGGGGTAATGGGTACAAGTTTTTGGACTTCTCAGGCCACACAGATGTTTCTCTACAGATTTCTAAGGAGGTTCACAATAAGATGTAATCATATAAAGTGAGAATTTTTCTTCAAGTAATGAAATGGCATATCTCAATGAGGTGACTTAACAGTCTCAGGAAATGTAAATTAAAGCAGGAATATCAGAGGGATTCTCTTTTCCCATAGTTAAAACTCATTTGACTTGCTCCCTGTCTTTTAAAGATCTTGCATCTGGTTTTCTGAACAAGTTGGAAGCTACAGCCAAGCTGAGGAATTAGTAAATAAGAGAGCTATAAACAGTTACAAAGTGTCACTCCCATGGAAAGGAAATAATGCAAATTAAAAAATTTACCATGTTTTTAACAGATTTCCCCTTAGACTGGGAGAAATTTGGATTGTAATCTGGGAAAACAGAATATGCTATTAAATAGGAAACTGAAATCTCCTAGAATTCCTACGTGGAAGGTGGTGAGATGCTTGGTAAAGGTCTATGTAGTTTACTTTCAGGAAAAAGAAAACTTAAAATAATTTTGTACTAGCGGGAAGGATGCTTACCATTGTTCTGGAGAGAAAAAAATGTGGAAGTGTAGTGCCAGAGAGAAGCTATAGGATCTTCTCATTCATCTCTGAACCTTTTATTTTAATGTTCTCTGACTTGCTACAGTTTGTCTGCCTTTTTCCTAGTATGCTGTCCAAATAAAACACTGTACATCAGCTGAAGCCTCAGCTATACTGAATAAAGCAGAAGGTTATCTGCTGAGCCTTGCCTGCAACACGAAAATTCGTCTTGACGTGACATTTGCTTTTTTGGCATCATGTTGTTGGCTCAGATTCCGTTTTTGATTCACTGTAACTCCTGTTTCCCACTCTTTCTTGTGGAAATGCTGTGTTGAGATCATTTCAAGAGTAATACTAAGTTGGGATATGTCACCTCTACTGCTTCTCTTTCATTTTCTAGGTCAATTAACTTGTCAAAAAAAAGTTAATTTACTTTGGCAAGACCTGTTCTTGTCAAATCCACATTTGCTGTTCATTATTTTTATTATTGTTTGGGTAGTTATTGCTTATTCCTCAGTCTGCTGCCTTTTGGGATATTGAAGATACATTTATTTTGCTTCCTTTTCAAAAATGGGTTGATATTTTTGCCCTTTGCTTATGAAGATTACTTCAGACAGTTCTAGTACTAGAATATATTAATTAAGCCCTATCAATGTGAAAACTTAAAGGAAAATAAAAATAAAAAATACTGACCTGTGTTTCTGTCCTCCCAGAAAGTTGTTAAATATTTTGTCACCATTTTCCTTTCCTGTGCCAACAGAAGCATTGAAAGATTTGAAGTATTAGCATTGTATAAAGATTGCTTTTCTTCTCCTCCATCAAGTAACATATCTATCCATTCTTTTAATCATCTTTTTACTACTACTTCATTTGTAGAACCTGTTGTCTTCCCTATTCCTGTGGATTGTAATTAATTTTTTTTCTTTTTTTCACCTACATGCTTGTGCGATTTCTTAGTTTTTGTCAGAATTGCAAGGTCAGAGCGTAAGTCAGCCCTGCTGAGGTAATCGCAGTTAATACACAACAGACTATAACCCTCGGCCTGGTTTGCGGACAAGAGAATGATGTGACTTTTATACCGAGAGAGCTGTCAGCCCAAGAGGTAGGGTGCACTCCAAAAGACTGTAAGGGGTTGAGATGCAGCAGGTAGCCTGGTATCTGTGACAGTGTTGAAGGATTAAGACTGAGAGCTAAAAATTACTTTTTTCTATATTTTTCTCTGCTGGTAGGCTTTCTATGAAAGCAATAGGATGAGGCAGACCTCCCTAATTCTTATACCTTCTCCCCCTCCCAGCACGTTGCAAGAGGTGGCTGCAATTGTATTGATAAGAAAAACAGCTTCAGCTTTGTCACTTACAAGCAATAGTTTTGATGTTTTATTTGAGATCTCCTGCACCAGTGAGCATGCAGGTGGTCTTTATTCTGAACAGCAGTACTCCTCTCTTAAGGTTAACCTGAAAAGAACAGCTTTAAAGTACCCTCAGTTCCCAGGTGAATCTACGTACTGACTCTAGCTAGCTAACCTTGTCTCAGTTCTGTGTGTCATCTTTATTGAGAACACTTTTCAGTATAAACAGTCAATGAATTATGTTCTGATTATAATATCCATATGCATGTGCTTCATTAAGAATGTTTTTACTTGTTCTCTTACCCAAACTGTGAAAAACCAATTTACTTGAGCAATATTAAATTACCAGATCTGAAGTTGCTCGTGATTTTGGAAGTACAGTACGGCTGACCGTGTTGGGCTGTTTCATCTTTCAGGAAAAATTGCGTTGTAAGCTCCTCAGCCTGTTACTAGCATCTTAGTGACATTACAGAGCTACTGGTGCAAAGCAAAAGAGGAGCAGTTAACTGAGCCAGGGAAAGAACTCTTTCAAACTAGGGTTGAATGTTGCATGGCAGTCACAAATGTATATACAAAGGCTACTTTCCCTAGAGTTTGTAGTCATAGCTGTCTTTAACAGTGAGATGACATGTCAACATAGCTTTCCGTTCCCATAACTGTAGTCTTTTTAATGGCACATCCGCTGATGGTGTTGAGTAGATGCCTTCTATCCCCTTCGACAGCTTCATGTCTAGCAAGAACGCCAAGACATCCACAGGTTAAAAATGTTAACTCTGAAATATTGTTTTTTACCTTTGCTGTTGTGACTATAGATAAGTGAAAGCATGGAAATAGGCCAGGCACTATATAGCCACAAAAAACAGAGACATAAAATTGCTAAATTAGTTTAAAAGAGGATTATGTTGCCCTTTCCAGGATACAACCTAAGTCTTTATATTTCCATTTGCCTTGAATAATGCTGCTTGACATTAATGCAGTCTTGCAGCAGCTTATGTTCTGGGAGAGAACAAGGGAAAACTCTTGTTTTGTCTTAAATGTCAGTTTAGAAATTAATTAGTCACTGAAGCAGAAGAGTGTTGGGTGGTACAGTTACATTTGGTGACTACATGGACAATCATGCTGTAGAAAAACAAATACTGAAAACTTCATTCATATTTTTTAAAAGCCATAGAAGTTAAAAGAGGAATATTTGCATGCCTAGCCCAGACTTGTGTATCCAGTAGTATGAATGTTACATTTCAGCAAGAAACAGCTGGAGAAACTGTTGCTACATTCCTGGAATGCGTCTTTTTCCAAAACCAACTGTTAAATTTAAATTCTATTTGTTTCTAGCCATTTACAGCAAACTTTTTATCAGTTCACTGTAGTAAAGTTAGGGAGAAATATGTTTTGGTACCTCCTTATACAAAGAAATTAGTTAAGAAGCTCTGCTCTTCTATTTTAAAATCTGCTGTAGTAAGGTGTTTCCAGTGTCTCCTGTGGAAGAATAACAAATTGTTTCAAAATGATGGGCAAATACTTATGCATAGGTATACTGGAATACTTGATATTTTATCTAGTGTATATAAAGCAGATTAACAATTTCTGCTCTGTTTTTTAAGTGCAGTGCTAGGACTGCAATGAAGACTGTGTTACTTTCTCCATCTTCTTTAATCCATCTAGAACAAATGAATCAACCCATGCTTTCCAGTAACAGTCCCCGGTACTGGTCAGGAGCCACCTAGCTACAGCTTAGGACGGGTCTGACCATTACTTTTCAAGAATCCATGGTTATGAAGTGAAGTGGAGTAAAATATGCATTTGAACTTATTTTCCTATGAAAGGATTAAAAATAAAGCTGGATGTTAATCTGCCCACAGTTTCATGCCGTTAATTGAGGCTAAGATACAGATAATATTGCATAAAAGAGATTGTACAACAGTGACCATTGATTAATGCTAAATATCAGGCTAGTTTTTGACTTTGAGTTTTCTTGGTGTTTCATTTTGCAAATCTTGAAAAAATAGTTCTCAGCGGAGATGTAGAACCCTCTCAGATTCTACATATAATATTTTTCTATATGATACATAGGCTCTTACTTTTCTTGATTAGTTTAAATGGGTCTTGTAGGATCCATGGAAACTAGTAGGTCTGTGTACAACTGCTTGCAGAGTACTGCATCGGACTTCGTTGTGTGATATCCACTGTTAGCTCTAAAATGAGCTGCCTGTTTGTATGGACTACTTAAAGTATGTTCAGCTTTGTTAAAATGAAGGCCAACTTACGCATACTTTAAAACAGCTGACTTCGTACAGTTTTATATCAATTTCTCCATGGTGCCTTGAGATGTTAGATTAATCCGTTGTCATACCTTTGTCAGATTGCCCACGAGACAGGGTGATCGGGGCGGGGTCGGTGTGCTTGTGCTAATAGCTTTTGATTCTCTGGGAATAATCCATAGAATAGAAGCAATGGCGCTTACTCAGTGAGCGCCACTAACTTAGTTTGGTCTCTTAGCACTAATCTTTTTATCCAGATAAATATTTACATTCTAGAGACATCTTGGAAGCTGTGTATTCAAATGCTTCTTGGAGATGAGATCATTTGTGTAACTGGACCTTAACTATACTGACCAACCATCTGGATCTCTGTCCTGAACAGTTAAATGTCCATTATGTTATTGGAGATTTTTCCCTCCTTTTTTGAGTCAGACATCTATGTATAGTTACCTCAATAACAGAACATATCTGATGAAGTAAATCATTTACAGCCCTTTTTTTTGTGATGCAGTCATTTGAATTTACATGTAAATGTGTATTAAAAGGTAAAAGGTACCGATGTGGACAAGTATCACGTAAAATAGTTGGAGAACTTCCTATCTATTTATACTGTATCTTTTAGAGTATCCATTCTTTGAGAGGCTGTCTGTGGAAAAAATTGTTTTCATTCTTCATTGTTCATTTTTTTTTTTTCTATTGTTTTACCATATTGCTACATTTCTTTTCAGGAATTCTTGGTTTCTGCTGAAAAGTTGTTCAGTAACAACTCAGACTTAGTATTATACTCACTAAACTTTATGTGCGAATGCAGACCTTACTGGAAAGCCAAATCGCTGACTGAAACCTTTTTTGTTTTCCGTATTTAAATGAGCTTGATTTGTTTTCCTATGTATTCACAGGCTCTTAAAATAAGAGAGAGCTGCAATTGCCCATCTCTTTCTGGACCAGATCCTCGCCTCATTTTCAAACTTAACATGCAACATCTTCTGGAATCGTCTAAAGATCAAGAAGCCCCAAATTCTACAAATCGAGATCTTTCAAAACCAAAACTGGATTTTCCTCATACTCAAAAAGTGGAAGATATGCCAGTAACTTTTGCAGTCAAACCTACAAACTAATGATGATGATTTTTACTTTTTATGAAACTTGTGGTCCCTGAAGGTCTGTCTTATAATGCACATTTGTCTTTGAACCATAAAGAAGATGTAGCCACTCATATTCTATGTTTCTTTTATGTGATCTCTCACTTAAAGCAATAAGGAACCATGCCCACACAAGAAGAGCAGCATGTTGGAGCAGAAAGCTTCTTATTCATCAGGAGTTACTAAAATAAATCACTTCTCAGGGGAAAGATAATCTCATACAATCCAGTCACACAGTGTAATTTTCAGCTTTATCAGGCTCACCTTGATCAGAGGACAGATGAGCCAGAAGCGTCCCTAAAGCAGAGGAAAAAGTACAATTTTCATCACTTAATTTGTCTGGTTTATCTTGCTGTAATTTGGGTTAGATCTGTTCAGCTTCATTTGAGAAATAATGAGGAGAGCTTACCACCTGTTCCACATATAGAATGTTTAAAAATATTAAGCTGAGATGCAGTAATAGCCTATGGGCTAGATACACCCTCACTTAATTAGGTGGATTTACTGCTGGGATTTTTCTTCTTTCTAAGGCATTTTAGAATATGGATTGATTCAACATTTCTCTTCAAAGCAACCTGAAAGGGTTGCACAAAGTTCAGTTTAAAAAAAAGGAGTTAAATAATTTTCAAGGAAGTCTTTCTTCTGAAAAAAACCCACTGTATAAGAACCTCAGTTTGTAGCTTTGCAAGGAAGGCTGTTGTCTTTTTTTAAATGATCAGGGTGCCTCATCAGAGACCAGTTTTACTGCAATGACATTTGATTTGGATCTATCTGTTTGGATAGAAGATTTTGCTGATGTGGAAATATATTATGTAGTAGACAAATACAACAAGATTCCTTGACTACACAGCTTTTGCAGCTGTACCTTGTCCTAAAAGGTGACTTCTGTTCAGGAAACGGGCATCTAATGCTGAGCATCCCCCCCTCCCTCCAATTCCCCTGAAGCCAAACACTTTATACCATGGAGGCCAGTATGCACAATATAGGTAAAGCTCTGGTTTTTGTGATGGACTAGCCAGTGTAGCCAGCACGTTAATCTTTATTTGCAACTGTTTGAGTTATCTTTGCATTGCAGTTGATGAAAATACTGAAATGTTGGTCTTGCAGGAAGACACAGAAAGAGGCAGCGGTGAATGAGGAAGGAAAAAAAAAAAAAGGGAAATTCCGTTCCTTTATCTGTTAAGATGTACTTGCTATTAGTTTTTTTGTTACTCACTTGCATTAAAACAACAATCTGTTTCATGTATGACAGGATTTTTACATGAAGGGCACATTCAAAATATTTTACAGTGTATTGTATTTTGAAACATTCTTCTTTATATATGGAGAAGGGCAGACTTTATCGTATTTCTTTAATTAAAGCAGAATGCAAGCTTTTAAAAAAGGAAAAAATAACATATTCAGTGCTGTCAGTGAATATAGTTGGAAAAAAAGATTGTGAAAGAAGTAATTCCTTTACTGACTTCAGTCAACAAACCAGGGTCCTTTGAGAAACGCCGGCAACTACCTAACTTACATCAACTTACCTCTGACTAGAGATATCTGTAACGTCGATGATTCTAGGTCTGATTATATAGGTCTAGATTGGCTGCTTATTGCTTAAAAGCTGGTTTTAAAATCTCTGCTCAATATTCCTGGCAAGCGGCAGAAGGTCCATCCTGACCATTATTCATCCATCCATTTTTATTCTTAGTGACAGGAGTTTTTGTAACAGACATTCAGTGATGTGTTGAAACATTTGGACGTTGTCACCTGAAGGTAAATGGAAAAATACACCATTTAGATTTCCCTGTGGACCTTATAGTTTATACTGCAACACCAAGACTGCAACGCTGCAGCCTCTCTCTTTCTCACTCCAGTGTCAAAGCTTGTTTTGTTATCCAGGGCTCCTGGTTGATGTGCAACTTGATGCTTGTGTCTGTTAGGACTAAGAAGAACATAGAAAAGTTTTTGTATCATTCAAGATGAAGGATGAAACAACACAAGTTTCATATTTCTACTATCTGTTTTAAGTGGCTCAAGTATTGCAGTGATATGCTGGAGATGCAATTTTTAAGATCACCAAGGGAGATATTTTTTTTTTAATTTGTATGTAAATGGTCTTGTAACCAAGATCATGGTGATGTTAGAGAAAAGGTTTCAAAGAGAGGTAATAGCTTATATTAGACCGAGAAAGGGCTTATGTACGTTTTCCAACTATACTGGTCTAATAAAACATACCTCTCTCCTCACAAACCTTACATATGCATTCACATACGCATCTATGTGTGTGTATATATATAAAGCACACACACAAACACAAGTTAGGCCTCTACGCTAAACCACTGTAGTTTTGAAGTCCAAAATGGGATGTTGAAAATTTCAGTTTTTACTTTACATATTGAATTATGCCTGATATTTTGCTCAAATGCTTTGGGAGGGGTTTTTTCTTTCTGATTCTCTTGACTGTCCAACACAGAAAATGCCTTGTGCTCATCTGCCTCTTGAAGGGCACTTTTTCCTTAAATTGTTATTGAATAGTCTACATCCCATCTGGCTATATTGTTAAAGTATTTTCTTTTTTCTTTTTTGAACAGAAAAATTACAAAAATGTTGCTTTCCAAAGGTTTGGCAAGTCATAGTAAGAATTGCACTTTTTAAATTAAAGAACATATAATCATTTTAAGTTGTGTGTTTGTATATTAAGATATTATATTTAATATATAATTATAATATATTATTAATCATAATAATTATAATTTTCAGAGTATATCCCTTAGTAAAAAACTATGGTTGTTTTTCATTGCAGAAACTTTCACTATAGAAACTTTTCATTGCAGTTTTGTAACTTAGTATATCATAGGAAAAATAGATCTAGAAAGGTTGTTGAAGGAATTCAGTACTTGAAAGACACATGTCATACGAGAAAGAGAATAGTGGCTAAAGTGAAAGAGCATAAGACAGATCAGTAAAAATGCATCTGCATTTCCACCACCAATACTGCATGCTGTACTTCACAGCTTCCTGTTGAAAGACCAAATATATAGTATAAATTTCACTAAATCTCTTAATGCATTTACTGTACTGGGAGTGTTGAGAGATTCGCTAAGCAGGGGATGTGCATTCAAGGCAGTCCTGTAATGAAAAGGGGTCCTTATAACTCTCAGTTTGTCATGTTTACTCTTTTTTTTTTTTTTTTTTAAACTTGAAATACATAAGTGCCAGGAAAGCAAAGCAAACAGCTGTTAGAATGCTCTTTGTTCTTGAATTCTGTTTGTAATCCTTAAAAGAGAACAATCCTGCAAGCTTGATGCTTTTTTCATACATTATGTAGGCTGCCACAGCCTTTTTTTTCGGTGTGGTGTTTGTATCTCAATACCCCTGGTTGAAAAACTATTTCCAGTATAATAGTGTGTTGTAAACTATTTTACTGCCATCAAAATTCTTTCTGTTGAAAATCTGTGTTATTTTTCCAGATCTTGGGAGCTTTTGAAGGGGGAGTGTGATGATCACAAAGTGTGGTTGGTAGCAGAGGTAGCAGAAGACTTTCCTGTCAGCAGTACACTGCGGCGTCTTTAGGTTTCCAATCCATGTTGCAGAGTGTGTTTTAGTCACCTGCAGTAAGGACTGATATTAATAATTTGCATTTCTAGATCACTTGAAGCACCTCATAAATACTTGTGAAGTTGTTCAGTAATAGTTGCATGGGTGAACTTTCTAACAGTTTTATTGGAGATACTGAAGCACAGTAAGATAGTGATTTTTAGCAAAACTTCGCAGAAGATCAGTGAAAAAATCTGGGGCTAGAACTTTGGCCTTCTGAATCGTTCCTTAGCTTTACTACGGCACGCTGCCTAATGTCTGTGTGTCTAAAACCAGAGTCCTCGTAGCAAATTGAAGTGATAGGCTTTGGGTGACTGTTACACTTACACAGTTTGTCACCTTCTGATGTGTATCTGCAGAGGTTGGCTGTACCTCTTTATGCATACTTGAATTAAGTACAGTTATTTGTTCTTGATGTAGTTATTTTTTAAATACTTTCTTTTATGTGTAAACTGGTTATTGTTGGTTTTGGGTTTTTTTACTGCCTATTATCACTAAGGAGCCAATGCCTAAATCTGTTGACAAGGAGGTTATTTAATCTTAAAAAAAAGTTTAATCTCATGTTTGTGGTTCCACCACAAAACCAGGGTTTGTTTTGTGTTTACTGTCACATTAGCTGTAAGACAACGCTGCATAGAAGTTGGCTACAATTCTTCCTTTCCCATGCCCCCACCCCATCTTTTTGTTGTGCTGCGGGTGTCTCTGGTAGAAGCAGCAAGGGCTGCTGAGAGAGGAATCGGGATAAGCAGAATGGACTCTTAAATAAGTCCAATAAAAGACAGAGTTGAATGTTCTGCCTGTGATAACTTTATTGCTGGGTTTGGCAATTGTTGGCAGATGTGTAAAGAGAGCTGACTTGAATGTCTCTGGTGTCCCTCATTGCTGCCTACACATATTGCAGGCATCCAGTAAATGTGCTGTTTGATCTCATGGAGCCTAAGGCTACATGCCAAACGTAGGCCTAGCGTAATATTCCTGGCTACCTTGTTCTGGCTGTGCTGGGTAAAGGCTGCCGTTCTCGGTATGAGCCAGGATCTCTTACCCTGATTTATGAATGGATGCAGGGAATTGTTATCTCCAGCACATAAATTTATTATAACTATTAAACTCAGCTGAAATTGAACCTGTTGACCTGGAAGTGAATGGCTCCATAACATTTCATTAATCCTTTGAGTTGTTTAATTTCTGCTAATTTGATATTTCAGATACGATCTTCTCTACAGATATAATGGCTTAATTAGTATACATTACATGATGTCTCTTCACACTACAGCATGTACAGTATTTATCCACTAGAAAAGTAATTCAGTGGAGCTCAATTATAATACATTGACTAGAGCATAGAAGTTGAAAAGAATATGTATAGGAGTCATTATATTTTAAGCATAAACATTTTTCAAGCAGTATTCTATTTGTTGACATCTATCACCTTCTAAAAATGATGTTCCTAAACCTTTTGTTACAGCTTACTAAAATATTTTAATTTAAAATGGGATTCTGACAATACTAGATTAATTAGCAAATCATAACCAACGTTTGGTGGGACAACAGTTGATAGGAAACCTGATGTGTAACTTAGTCACCTGTGTAATATGCTTAATACAGTCTTTCATATTGTTGGACACCAGCAAAACAGATGTAAAAATACAAGTTTGAAGAATAACTTTCTATTTGATATGGTTGTCTTCTGTATCTTAATTTGATGAAAACACTGCTGGCTGACAGCACTTTTTGGTGATCGATACCAAAATATGTGCTAAACAAATTTATTTTGTAGCTTTCAGCTTGCAGATCTTTTAGCTGAAGACACCTGTTTCAGAGCACACAGCTCCATGTAACAGTTCTGGACGGTGGTTCCCGTTGGAACTGCAGGGAACAGGCAAAGAGAAAGGTAATGTCTTTGAAATCTGGTCATTTTGCTGTTGCCTTCCTGTGAAATATAAGTTGAGGCACAGATATGAAGAAGCTCTGATAACTCGTCTTAGAAACAGTTCATTTAACAAGTGGAAGTAAAAAATTTTGCTTGTGGTGCATGCTGTATGATCTGACCTGCCTATTTTTTCTTTCAGCTTTCACTGGCATGTAGGAGTTTCATGGGGAAAGATGTGTTTATTATAACTTCATTGGGACATATTGTGGGCAACCTTGTGGTCATTCTGTCTTTTGTCTGTAATGACAAGTACAAATAGTGTCTTCCAAAGTGAGATGCATTAAAAAATGATACAAGTTGTTTTTTTTCCTGTTCATGAGTGATGTTGTGGTCAAGGCCCTCCAGTTTCTCTCAGTTTCTTATCATGCCTATTCTACGTAATCCAATGTAGAAAATTGACCAAGTGCCACAGAAGTAGGGTGAGCAAACCAGCAGCTCAACATCAGGTAAATGTGAAAAAAGGATGTAAGGTGATCCATGCTGTCCTGGTTTGAGGTAAAACGGGACCAATTAGCAACAAAAGCTATAGAAAGTGCTAAATGGGCTGAAAATTTGGTAAACATCATATAAGCTCTAAAGTTCTTGTGCAAGTTTCATAGCAGGTTCTTCATAGTCTCAAATACCACTCTTAACCTTTTCAAATGGCTGTTGAGGTCAACCCGGGGGGCCACAAAAGATGCAAGAATCTGCTGGAAAAGGGCTATTTCTTAATTCCCTCGCTGCCTAATTTCTAGAATTGCATAGAGGATTGGGTATTTGACCCAATTATCAAATTAAATATTTTCCTCAAGCTCTTAAAGGATGTTTTTTCATGTAGGTATTGAAGTTGGTTTTCTTCTGTCAGATCAGTGTGTACAGAATAGTATCCGAATTTAGATGACTCCTGCCCCAACCCTGGTGCTCCCTCTCCTACCACTCTCTGCAGTTGTAAGACTTGAGTTAATTAAACTTATCTCTTTTTCCTTTATAGCAGCATTGGTCTATATTGTATATTTGGACTCTAAAGAATCAGAGCTCCTTATTCCTGCCTGGGATATATTGTTGTCAGATGTATTCCATGCATGTGTGGAATAATTAATGAAGGAGTAAATGATGAAGGAATAATGTAGCAGAGTTGCAGCAGCGTGATTTGTTAGCCACAAGATGGCAGTTGGGCTGCCTGAGCCAGTCTTGAAGCTGATGCATTGCAACACTTTCATTTTTAGTCTGGCTTTAGTAAATTATCAAGGTGATTTTCCCTTTCAGTGTTAACTGCAATGACTCTTCCCTAGAGTAAACTCAAAACATCATCCTTGTGAGCCAGCGAGTCTCATGTGGTTCTGCTGAAGGCTTTCAGTTCTTTGTCTGGATAGCAGATAACTACAGAAAGCTGCTGTCTGGTAAGCCTTACTTTCCTTTAGCAGGAATGATCGGAAAGGAGTGACTGAGTGAAAAATTGTACATGCAGAAATTAAGTATGCACCATTGGAGTTACACTTGTAGTAGCCAGTTTTGAGCCCCTATTGCAAATCTGGTCTGCTTTCCTCTTACTGTAGGGTAACAAATGAAGACAGAACATTTTATTTTGGTGCTGATGGCATGCGTGTCTCTGTCTAATGATTAAAGCAGGATCTGTGCTCTAAGCAGATAAAAGACGTGCTGCTACTGATGTTTCTGATGTCCTGGGGCTTGTTTTTTATGTCTTCCTCTACAACCTGTCAGGGAGCAGCAAAAGTGAGGCTGCTCCATGAGGGAAAGTGAGCCAGGAGCTGAGGGTGACCACAGAACCGGCTAGTCATCTCACAAGCAGGGTGAGCAGCGTGGGGTTGGTGATAATACTGGGTCCTATTGACAGTCCAGTGATCATCAGACATACTCTAGGTGGCAGGTCTGGTCCAAGGTCAGAGCGGGAGGCCCAGGCAACATGTCAGGATCAGCAGGAGACAGGGCAGTGTACAGGCTTACCTCCAGCGAAGCTCTTCAAGGCCTGGGGGCTGAGCTGAAATGGCACCCTGGGTGGTGGGTACCTGTGCAGAGGCCCCTGCTGAGGCTGGGCAGGGCAATTAAGGCCTACTGGTGCATTTGGGCCCTGACACAACCATCCTGGGATAGGAAAGCCTGTTTGAGTGTATAATGTAAGAATGGACTAATGCTGAAGTTCCTAGCTAAGGAATGGAGACTCCAATTTCCTCTGCAATCTTGCAAGGGTCACACAGATTTTTAGTGTTTGAGTTTCTCTTCTTTAAAACAGAAAGGTAAGAGAATAAATTCAAGGATGGCAAGGATGTATCAGGGTGGATATGTATCTGAGGTGAGGAGAACATGAAAATATTAGGATAGGCTGTTTTTATTTCCCTCTCTAGAATTCTGTTTTTAGAATATAAGGGATAATGGAGAGGGGGAGGGAGTGGTTCCTTAACGTTAGCCAGCCAGCCCTACTTGTTCTTCAGGAGAGGGTGAAATGAGAGGACTCTGGTTTTATTCTGTGGTCTTAGTGCTTAGTGTTCTCACCGCCCCCACCCTGTGAGGTATTTTATGAAATAAAAGGGTGAAGGGAAATAATTGAGGTTGGTATTTGGAGGAGCCGAGCATGTGTCAGCTTGATTTCAGAGACTGCCAGGTGTATGAAGAGCATCTTCAAATTCTGAGCCTGGGGAAGGTTTCTATGTTGTCTTTAGGTGCTTGAACAAAATGGCAAATGATTCTCAAAGCAATCAGAACTTCAGCTAGCACTGTGTTTTGTGGGGTTTTGCCCACTTCTTTGCTATATCCTCAGCTGTATCACCCTCCCATTACTTTGATAATACAGTTGAGTCTATACTGGTCGATGTTTTAACATTTTTTTTCAGCCAACAAGCTAGAAGAAAACAAAACCCTTGAGAAGCAACACGGTCCAATTTTCACTGTTGACAATGAGGCCTCTATTCTGTTCACACTGAAATCCCTGGCAAAAGTCCCAGTAGTTAGATCTGGATTTCTCCCTCCTTAAAACAATATTCTTCCTTTTGTGCTTTATCCTCTGCTTGTCAGAATCAGCTGATTATGAGCTCCTGCACAGATGACATTTTATCTTCAGTAAGCAGGAAGGAGGCATGAATTAGGGCTTAGAAAAAATGTTCAATGATTAGCCACAGAGGAAGGAAAACATCCAAAAAAAGTACACAGAAGTAATTGACTGATTTCATTTGACTGGGCTGGAAAGTTCAGCTGTAATGATAGTGGTTAAATTAATTATGATGATTTGGTGACAAGGAAGCTAGCTTGTCCCCACATGATATGTGTTATTTTTTAACCAGGGTGAAGTAACTGCACGCTGCTGCTGCTGTGTGTCAGAATCATAGACACCAGGTATTCCTCAAGACTTGTATACTGCACGCTCATTCAGGGCATGATGCGTGATGGCACAATTTGATCACGCACTAACCCTTAAGCCTGAGTTCAGATAAGTCTGTGGAAGGCTTTAGTGCTTTCTCTAAAGCCTTCATTGTTGTGCATAGCTATGATGGACACTGTCTTGGACAATATGGTGGGTTGTGACCTCTGTCTGGCATTAAACAGGCAAATTCTTGTATTTTAGCTGAAGCTAGGGAAGGTGTGTCCTGGGGCTGTGCTGAGAGTACTACCCTATCTTTAGTAGTGACTGCTATCATGAATGCTGCTGAGCCTGCATCGTCGTCTACTCCTCCACATCTGTTACAGCTCCACCCTGCCGTGGCTGCAGCTTTAATGACTGGAAGTGTTTGTGGGCGTAGCTAACATAACATAGATATTACACATGTCCCTGTGTGGTATTAGAGAACTTCTCGTGGCTGCCTCAGGGAGTAGTATTTAAATGTGCCCCAGCTTCAGTTCCTCATGGCTGTTTGGTCTCTCTTGTCATTCTGGCAAACTTTTTAATACCAACTTACTTTTGATATGCTGACCTCTCCTTATGTTTGTTGTCATTATTGCAAGAGAGAGGATCCACTTTGAACTTTCAGTTTTATCATTTTAATGTTTCGTAGTGCCTGTGGGACATGTATGTCAAGAGGCAGCACATCTTGGAGGATGTTTGTTAATGACTATCATGAGCTGATACATCTAGGACACTAAGAAGGAGGACCTTGAATTTGATAAGGATATTAAGGGCAGCTAATAGAATGAGCACAGCATTAGCAAAGAGAAGTGTTCAGAAGGTACTCGTGCACTGATATGTGATACACTGATCAATTTTGCTGAGCAATAGCAGATTTGGGGGTCTTTAGACAGCTTTTCCTTTTATTGCCATTAGTGTGGAGTCAGGCTGTAACTCATTGCCAGCACCTGCCAGCGTAGCTGTCAGGCCATGGGTGTGAAGGGATATGGCCGCTGATGGTCAGAGCGGTCACACCAAGATGCCATAATAAAAGCGTAGCTATTTTAGAGGAAAAAAAAAAAACAACCCACAAACATTTGTACTACTTTTGCTTCATTTTAGTGCACTAATAAAAATGCATTTTTGCCATGTATAACTTGGCTCAGAAACACTTTGCTTTGGTTTACAAGTTTCCCTATATCAGTAAAATGTTCCTTACAGTCATTTGGACTTGGTGTCATTTTTATAGACTGTGTACACAATTCTGCCTCCTGGAACAAAAGGAACAAAGCACATGCATGCGAGCCTCTCCTGCAGGAGCCATAAGTACAGCTGTTCCTCTCTAACACTAGACAGAGCTGCTTTTTGACCTCTGTCTTCCTCTAAAGCTTCTTCTGCCTAACCTTTTTTTTTTTCCTATTCCATGCTTTTCTACTTTAAACTTGGTTGCTTGTGAAAAATGTAAGGATAAATCCAGGTAGCTACTCTAGCTACTACTCTTTTCTGCCTCTGTTTTAGAATAAGAAGAAAAGCTTTGACAGCTAAGAGCCTTGGTAAGATGAAGTGGCTTAACCCATGGAGTATGGCACTGGCTGCAAGTAATGCATGGCATCTTGAACTCTTCCTATGGAGACTTTCACCCCGGGTGCTGATACATCAATGACTCTTAATGTGCAATCTATTAGCATGTTTCACTGTAACAGTCTAATGAGTTGCAGTAATCCAGCCTGGAGGTCAGAGATGAAAGGCTTGCTGTTGAAGCTGCTTATTGAACTTGATTTCCCCCATCTTTAGAAGGTCAGAAAACTCATCCACCAAGAGAACGACCTTTGCTAGGTCACAGAGACCGATGGGCACATTGGCCTGTTCAAATGTGAATTCTGAAACCGATCTTGGAAGCAGATAGGAGTGATTTCATGTTTTCAATAAGACAAGGCTACTCTGTATCTTAGTTTAAAAGGCTACCATAGGAAATCCTGCATCTTTTAAAATAAAATTGAATATAGAATAGAATGTTTTCAGATTAGTATGCTGATAGATTTGGACTGCAGTACCTCATTTGACTCAATGAGATTGTGTTTTTGTGTCTGCTCCAGTCCATCAGGCTGACCTAGTAAAAAGGTAACAAAAAAATGCAACAAAGAAACTGTTGATAGTGAGACAATTTAATGAGGATTTTTTGCTGCTACAAAAATTGCCTAAACAGAGAATACTAAAAAAAAAAACCCCATACCAAAAAACTTGGCAAACTACAGCTTGCCTGGGCATCCTGAGACTTTATAGATTCTGGTGCAAAGGTACCTCATAAAGCTGTGTGTGATTCATAGAAAGGAAAGAGTATTTTTTTTTTTTTAAAAGAAAAGGGAATCTATATAAGTATCTCTTATCCCCTGCAGATGGGCTTCAAAGACCTAGAACTAGTCACCTAAGAAACTTAAAATCTTGCAGAATTCTCTTCTTTGGTATAAGCAATTTTTCAAAACCTCAGTATTGCGATTAATTTTGACAGAAATGTGTGGATTTGCACACTATTTGTGGAACACAAAGGTGAAGTGTCTGAAGTCCCTCCAAATGGGGGGTTTGAGCTTTTTGCTCTTTGAAAGCCAAAGATTTTGGCCAAAGCTTTGTGGAAGGAACAGAACCACCTCCACTCCTCCTCTTCTAATTTCATAGATGCCATGTGGTTGGGGTTTTGTTCCCTCTACTTGCCTTGATTTACACTGTCACATAGACAAATCAAAGCCTACTCTTTATTTATTGCAGCTAGCAAGAGTGTGCTACAGACTTAATTCAGGATATGGACTCAAATCCTTCCCCGGAGCAGAGTACAGTACTTTGTCATTTGCAAACACTTGGAAGCACAGTGCTTCAGAGTTCCTGTAAACAAGAATAAATTCAAGGAAAATTTTGAATTACATGTGTAGTTTGAATGAATACATTGGAATCAGAGTAGCACACAGCAAGATGAATCTATCCATCATGGGCTTTTAGTGTAAAGCCTGTATTTGCTTTTCTTTACTATCCACATAGATTCGATCAACATAGCAGTTCTGTCATTTGCTAAATACATGGGCTCTGCTTTCCAGGACACCAGCTCATCAGTTACCAAGTGAGCAGCCTGTCATAAGGCCTGCACAGACCATTTGTAACTGTCACGTACCCAGAGATCAGAATCTTCCCGAAGTCCGATCCTTTGATGGCTTGGAAATAGCCTAGCTGTACCTGATAACAGGCCTTGCTGGTTAGAAGGGAGGGTGCTGGACCTGAGACCTAGATGTGGAATTGGCAAGTTTGGGTCTCTTGAAGTTAGATGGTAGGCACCAGCCTGCAGCACGCTAGCTTTAAATTTTTTTATTCATTTTCCATTGATGTCCAAGAACACAGGCAATCGCTTCAACTCGCTGGTTTTGGAATTCTCTCTTTTGAATCATAGTCTGCTATGTTTCTTTAGAAGAGCTGCAGGAGAAGCATGGAAATCATGTCACAAACCTGGGCTAAGGTCTAGGCAAAATCTAGGCACAACAAACAAATGCTAAGAAAGCTGCACTCCCTGAACTGAACCCCGCCCCAACTCCAGAATATTTATCAAGCTCTTTCAGATGCCAAACTACTGTGTGAGTTATAAGGTGCTTTTTGTTGGTGGTGGTCAGGTTTTCTTGTTTTGGTTTGGTTTTTTTCTTCCATATTCCTGCTCTCTGGAAAGCTAAGAATTTACATCTTTTCATGTTTATGCCTTCAGTTACATTGTTTTCTAGTCTTTAGTAAGTTCCTTAAATATGGTCAGGATGATAATTTGCAACCATAACTGTTTTGGATCTTAAAGGTGGGGGCAATTTTGCACAGTTCAGTGCTTTCAGCTCCTGCTGTGTTTCCTTGTACTTTTCTTCTTAGTTGTCTGCAGAGACTCAAGGAGTTTCATAATAACGATCCTGCACAGCAAACACAGTTTTAACATTATTTTACGCTCCTGTATCCTAAAAACTGCTCTAACACGTATCATATCTTTGATCCCTAATCTAGACTAATTGAGTTCTGTTTTATTTTCTGTCTTATTAAGATTATTATTTTTATTAAATGAGTAGCTGATACATTTAACTTCAACAGAGCAGGAATTGTATAGTGGCTGCATGTAATTCTAAGCCAAAATTTCTCAGGGGTTTTGTAGTAAGGTCAGTTGCCATAGATTAAGTGCTCTTTAAGGACATGTTGAAATACTTCTGGTTATTTGGATTAAAGATTCCCTGAATGTTGTTGACATTCTAGGCCTTGTGAACTATAATACTTCTTTGGGAACACCTGTATTCTGTCACTGCTGTAATGTATGTCAATAAGAGAACTAGGGTGACCTATATAACGTCAGTCGTGTATCTCTCTATCTCTTCCTTTTGTCACTAGCAAGTAGAGGGGAAATTTTAGTGTCACTTCCTGTTCCTGTGGGACTTCTGATAAATCTCAGGTTCTTGTTCAAAAAATGATAATAAAATATGATTCTATGATTATATATTTTTGTGTCTTGTAGACCTGTTGCTTATTACTTCATTTAAGCTTTGTGATCATCTGGGAAATTGATAACTGCTTGCATTTTTCTTGTTAATAAATATGTGGAAAAGGTGAGCTATGGATGCACTGTAGTGGGAGGATGACCATGCCTCCAGGCCTACCTGCTTATGTTACTTTTTCCCCACTGGAAGTTTTGCCTAGGCAGACCTTGAGACCTCAAGATGTCTGATGAACTGTCCATAGCATCACCTCTAGCATGGCTGTCAAAAAGCCAAGTTTTTCATATATTTCTGTTGCTATTGCTTAGGACAGCTGCATGGTGTGCTTCATGAGTACGTCACTGCTGTTATGCTAAGCATCACATGGACGTGTATTTCTGTACTAGGAATCCCAGCACACACAGTATAGATCCAGCTGACACCGCCTATTTTCAAGGAAGACCCTGCACAGCCGAGCAGATCTTACTAATGCAAGACTGTTTCGGGTATTCAGACTGATAGTTCTTATTCTCAATTTTACGCCATTACACCTAGATAGCTCCCCTAAGGACTAAAACTAGCTTTTTGCTCTTTCACACTCTTCAAATCCTTTATGATGACATTGCATTTTCACTTCCCTCTCCCTACCCAGCTAGCCTCAATTCAGACTGAATCCCTGTATTCTTTTATCATTTATGCTTTCCCATTTTGGTTTCCATGAGTTTGTCAACATCTTTCTTTGAGTATGCTAGAATACTCATAGTTATGTGATTGTGTATCACTTGAGTTGTTCCAGTGACATTTCCCATTTAGGAAGGAAATGCCAGACCTCCACGGTGTCTTTGCTTTTCATAGCTTAGGTCAAACTCTGCCTGAACGCTAACATACTTTCCTGCATGTTAATTTTAGTTAATAGCTATTCAGTAAAACAATGCATCCAGCGCAAGATATATGACACAAATTAAGCTGAACGCCCAAACAAATTCAGCCACAGACCCTGGCCTCAGTGGGCTCCTTAAGTCCAGTGTAACATGCATTTACATTGTTTTATTTCTCTCTCAAACTGTAACTTGCTCCCTGTGGGGTTACATTGAGTTAGTTTCATTTTCACATTGTACTACCACCACGATAGTCTTGCATTTAAATAGTCTCATTTCATTTTGATATCATGATGTCATCTCCACAGAGGCGTATTGAGACTGTCTGGAGAATTTAGTGATAATGCCAAGGCAGAATCAAGCAGCACTACCCAAGCTAGCCAGTTGGCTAGACACATTGCTGTGCTGCACAGTAAGCTCAACTTCAATTTCTGAGCCCAATCCTGTTCTCTGGACTGATAATGCAATGTACTTTTATATCCTTTGAGCCCAGTTCACTCTCTCACTGGCAGGAAGCATACGTGTATGGGAAATAAGGTCTCTGGGAAAACTAATAGTTTTGGTCACATGGAGGTCAGCAGTAGCAGGGGAAGGACACAGGCCGGGCTGATTCTCTTATACCAGTGTTTCTCCATAGCTGTAGCCAGTGGAGAATTTTCTATGATGTCTAGTGATGATTAAAGCTACCTGCTGGAAAATCTCATGAGGGGCAAGGAAGGGTCAGTCCATCCCCCAGGGTGCCATGGAATATGGGTGACTCTAACCTACCACCTGGCTGTTCTGGAGCCAAGAACAACTAGCCATTAATGAGCAGATGTCCACGGTCCTCTGAGAAACATGTACACACAGCTACTGCAGTGCCCCAAGTACCCTGAATACCATGGTAACGCAAAGCACTTCCAACTGTAAATGTCAACATCCTAATGGCAATCCCTGTACATCTGTCTGCAGTCTGCATTTCATAAATAACTCACAAGTTGTGTCCTGCCACATGAGAATTTGTGCTGGACCACCCTGTCCCAGCTCAGCATGAGGCACTCGGGGAAGGAGGGAAGCAAGTTTCAACTGTTAATAGCATGTCTTCTAGGCGAGGATGCAGCTCTGGGGCTTTGCCCCACACCCTCTGTTCCAGCAAGCATCTTGACTTCATGGCAACAGCAGAGCTGGTACTTTAGGTCAAGGGGTTTGTTTATGTATAGAGCTGCCATTAAATCAGTCTGTCAGAGTTACACAGTATTTATGGTAAGATGAGACACATGACATCCAAAGCAAGTAAAGAGATTCTTGCTTCTTGGTGGAACATTCACTTGGAAGCGAAACCCTAGCTTTAATGAGCGTTTCTTTCCCTACTGCTGTAAGATTTCCAGGGACAAATTCAATCAGGCTGTTTGACTCTAAAGGTGAAGTCTTTGTGGTTAGTGTTTTTCTTTTAATTATTTTGTTTAAAAATAAATGAGTTCTGCAGCTTTTGAGCTTGAGGGTTAGTGGTTTGGTTTTAATTCTCTCCAAATGCAGTGAGACTACTTAGTGTGAACCTGCAAAAGCAATTCTGTGAAGCTGCTGGTTTTAGGCATTTCTAGAATGATGCACGAATAAAACCATTTGTTAGAGCTACCTCTGGGATCCAATGCCTATATACATTTGTCAAAGGACACAATATTGAATACTGCATTTTCCAAACACTAGGCCAAGATAAATTATATCTGGGTGTTGAGCCTTCCTGGTATAAATCAGTGGCATATCAATAATAGGATTCAGCTTCCCTCTGAAATTTTAAAGTAAATGTGCTAGGATCCTTGTGGGAAATAGTAGGTTTTATTTCATGGACTTCTGCAAGGAGTATTGTCAGTGGAGCCTGCTTTTTAATCTGGTCAATAGACTAATGGGAAAGTAAGTGTAAAAAGACACAAACTAAAGAGGATTGGGATGATGCTTTCTGATTGATAAAGCAGTGAGGGCATTTGGAAGCCCACACTGATGCAAGTTCTTTAAGGTCAGAGATGAGGAAATGAACACTTTTTAAAGGTCAGATGAGACTTGAAGTTAAACTGAGCAGGGAAGGGAGACAGACAATATATGGAACTGAATATTTACTGCGTTAGTCTTTGACTTTAGAGGCCTGGGGCCAAATGTTCTCCTAAGTCTTAAATAACAATTAGTTTGGTGGTTTGATTCCAAGCTTCACTTTTCACATCAGGCACAAGTGCAGTTCTGAAATCTGTTTGTTATGATTGACATTTTCTATTGATTTTAAAGTACTTTTGCTCACTTATAAGGTCCTCAGTAGCACTTTCATGGACTGTCTTTCAAGGCTGACTTTTCACTTATGCTCTCCAAAGAGTGTCTGCGCATGTGGTGTGACATTCATATTCATCATAACTTGGAAACAGTCAAGGCTTGAGCTTTATGCCCTATGGCTTTGAAATCATCATTCTCCTTATAGACACAATACTGAATCTGCTTTTTCCCACTTTGAATTTGAAAGCAAATTCTACCATGGCTGAGATTCTCCCAGGAATTTAAACCTCGATCCAGAAGTACCACGTAGCTAGCTATGAGAGCCAGAGATTGCTAGAGTCCTTATTTATCCCCTACTCAGATACCCAAGGTGCAAAGAAGAGTTGGATTCATCTTATCCTCTGTGTATACTACACATCAGCAGTAGGTGCACAGTTCCTCCACTGGCTTCTGCTGCAGAAGAGACACCATACAAAGATGTGATAAACATGCTAAAAGGGAGAAAAGCGAATAAATGGAAGTAAAGAGGCTATACCCCAGATGGCAGAGGTAGTGAAGATAAAAAATGGAGAAACGAGCAAGTGGAAATGAAAGAAATGAAGAATTTCAGCAAAGAGTGAAAACATGTGACAGATGAACCTGTGTGCTACAGTGCACAAACCATCCAGTAACACACATGACAAAATAATGAAACCTCATGAACCCAGGTACTGCGTTTCCTTTTTCTCCTTTAGAGAGAACTCCAAAGAGTGGAAGTATAAATAGTTCAGAGGCCAGGGACTATACCTAAGAGTCCTAGGTTAATTTAATTGTGTTTTCACAGACTTCCTGTATAACCCAGGAATATCAGTTCCTTCAGTTGTGCTCCAGTCCAGCAGTAGTGAAGTAATAAAATTGCTTCTTTAACTTCAAAGAATATGAAAATACATATTATGAACTGTAGAGCAGATTGGTGTGGACAAGGACCAAAGTGTGTTTGGTGGTGTCATGTAATTAGTCCTTTGCTATTTGCTTGCAACTTTTTGTTCTTGTTGATCAAAACAAGAGAGGGTAAGAATATTTTGGAAGGAAGGTGCTGGGACATTTCATCTTGAAATACTGTCAGTACAGGAACCTCCTCTCTTAACTCATACTTGAAAAGGTTTTTTTTCCCCCCATCAGCTCCATGCAGATATTCAGACTGGAGTCACTGATTCCTAAAGGCTGTGTTGCATTGTAAATGACTATTTTACCTGTAGCTGTCTGCCATGTAATGTGAATTAATGCTAGCCATCAGTGACTCTACTTTTATTTATACTCTCCAGGGTTTAGTGGCTTATAGGATTATAAAGTTAAATTCAACTAAGTAAAGAAAAGTACAGTGAGAAATAGTAGTTCTACTAATACTGAGAAATGTTTATACAGCTGCATGTTTCTACTTCTTTTACAGTAAACATTGTTTTATTCATGCTTATTATAATATTTTCCTGAGTAATATTCATACAATGCAAGGCATCTCCCTTCTCTTTTGTATCTAATTATATTTATATTATTTGTTTACTGATGGCAAATGCTTTCATAGATGAAAGCAGATAAAAGGAACACATGAATCAATCATGGAAGACAGGAAAAATGTGCATTAGCAGCAATCTGCTGGTTTTGGAAAACTGGGGCAACCAAGAACTTGATACTTTCTGGTTACACTTACTACTGTTGCTGCACAAGAATACAGTACAGCAAACAGAACTTACCTTTGCCTCCAAACTTTACAGAAATAGCAGACCCATTAGGTTAGCTGAAAGGAGGTTGGGCTGGGAGAGGAAAGGTTACGTTGCCCTCTGCAAGAGTCGCTGATGACCAAAAATGCAATCTGGAATCCTAGGGTGATCAAAAATCCTTGGCTGAAGTAATCTGTAGAGTCAACAGACTTCCTAACAAGCATCATTGTGAAATACAGTGTTCACACCATGAGAAAGTTGATCTTTTTACTGATTTTGAAAATCTTGGCCTGTTATGGTTTGAGAGACCCACAACAATTTATTGCCATTTAGACAATTATTCTATCACCTGATGACCCCTCCCCACCCGGGAAAGGGAATGGGGAAAAACAAGGAAACCTGAGGGTTGAAATATAAATAGATTTAACAGGAGAAGACTAAATAATTAACATTATTAACACTAAAGAACCAATATCGATCCCAATACCAATACAAAATATACAAGGATTATACTCAGTCAATTATATCAGTAGGAAGCTGTGCACTCCCAGCAGTGGACAGCAAAGGTCGGTCACTGCGAGTGCTATGGCTTTGGGAGGAAGGGAAGGGCTCAAGGGTCCGGCACCGGGGCAAGAAGTTCTCAGGATTGCAGCCATTAAGGGACAGAGCACTTTGCAGCAAACTTTCTAATTTATATTGAATGTGATGTTCATGGTATGAAATAATCCTGTTGGCCAGCTTGGGTCAACTTCCCAGGTCTTGCTCCTCCTCATCTCTGCACCTGGCGAGCTTGAAAAACACCGAGACCTTGACACCCACACACCATAGCTGGCTATAAAATATTTTCACAAATTCAGACACTAGAGTCTTCTAAAAGTACAGTTTTCCCAAGCATTAGAAGAGAAATTAGTCCTGTGTTGCTCAAACCAGGACATGGCCGTTGCAGCTTCTCCTTAATATTTTGACCTGTGAAATCTAATCATTAGGCTTCATGAAAATGTTACATTGGGATCAATGTCTCAGCTCATGCCCATCTCTATTATTTCCCAGTCCTTACTATTGATTTCTGTGGTGTTTTCACACGTTACCTTTGCAGCTATAAAGGCTAGAGTACCTTTCTTGGTTTTATGTAATGCTAAGTAAGGAAGAAGTTTATTGCATCAGTAAGGAATCATTGCCCTAGAATCTTAGCTATTACTCCAAATATTTTAAGGAGTTGCAGCAAAAACACGGGATGCAGAAGTACCACTAATAGCTATGGAAGTTCATTTGCCAGTCAGATGTATTAATTCATCTAAGGGACCAGATGCAGCATTTGTGTAATCTGGTATAATATGCTACAGTTATGAAGCAACATGAAGAAATTTGGTGAAAAATAAAAGCAGAATGTTTGCTCTGAAGATCACTAGTCCATACCGCTTATGGTATGGTATCACTAGCTATCAATAAATATTTTGTTGTTAAGGTTCCTGTAGGCAGCCCCTAGCAGAACTATGTTCACATACAGGAGGTAGCACAATAATTACTTTTAGATAATTTGTACAGATTCTCTGCTATTGTTGTACATTTGGTTTTCAAATTTATCATTTCTATTAATTTTTCAAAATCTTGACACTTGAAATATTTAAGTGTATTAGTCATATAAATATCATTGTTATAGCATATTTGACTTTAATGGACATGTTATGGCCTGTAAGGGCCTTATATACCTGTAATTTGCTGTACTGAATAAATCTATCAATCACGTACAATCAGTTCAGTATAAATCTTGTAAGGTAAGATTCCTGCTTCACTGAAGCCAGTGGCAAACTCTCGTCAAATGTAAGTTTTCTCCAATTTAAATGCCACAATTCAGAAATTATCTCAAATATTTAATAGGACTGAATATTGTGCCAAAGGTGTGTTGCTGAGGTAGGCTACAGTTCAGAAGGCTCTTATTGGTCCCAGAACACATTCCTGCTGTTGGTCAACTGCCTGCTTACCAGTTACTATTATTTTAAAAGGGAAGCCCTAGAAATTGGCCACGTTCTAGTTCTGTGTTTGTCATTCAGATGTAGATGTGCATCAGCATCTAGGCTGCAAAGGAGCCTTGAAATATATTTTTGCTTTACACATTTTAGGCTATAGGTTGTATTTCAATAGACGTGTTCTAAAGTATTCATAGGGGGTAAAAAAAGAAGTCCCTTTGATTTCTCCTTCCCCCAGTATTACTGTTATCGATTGGTCCTTACTGGTGAATAATGACTTTCTTAAAGTGGAAACAGATTAGAAAGTCAAATCCAAGAGCATTCAGGCCAAATTCTGCTTTCACTGACACCAATATAAATCCAGAGGCTCAAATGGGTTACAGATTTATGCTGGTGTAACTGAAAGCAGAATTTTGCCCTTAGTCTTTAACAACTCATTAGGGATAAATAGCCTTTTAGCTAATGAAAATGTAGCATTTTTGTTAACAGCTTCATAATGATATACACCGAGTGCTACATTACCTTGATAATTGGAAAATTTATTTGCCTTTTTCCTTTGGTAAAACATGGACACTGTTGTAGTTGTTCCATAGTAAAATAATTGAGCCATAAAATCCAGACACTGAAACCATGCTCATAGCATTTAAGGGTAAGCAAAATGCAACTATAAGCACCTAAACCCTACTCAAAACTGGCTGAAAACAGAACTGGGAAAAATACGATAGTGTTGAGTTCCCCGGTGGCAAATGGGGACATATGCTTCTGCATGCCATTTTTCAAAAACGCTTCCTCCACCCCCAATTGGAATTTTGTTCTGTGTCAGAAAATGTGTAGTGGACCTTGAAAAGTGAACGACCAAGTCAAGAGTGTGAATATCAAGGTGGATGCAGGCTTTTGACTTTTTCTGAATCCTAGACTCTTTTTTTGCTCCTGATCAATTTGATTCAGCCTTTACAGGTTCTGTAGAGAAACAACCTTTCCCTTCCCACATACAATAGGAAGTTCTTCAGGTTTGGCCTTAAACACCTCCTGTTTGGCTCAGGAGCTCTGAATGCCTGTCCCATAAAGTTTCTAAATGGCAATGCCAATATTGGAGTCAGTGTATATTTTGTTTGCTTTACTCTGGGGTTGAAGTTTTCCATTCTCCAAACTCCTCTTACCTGTGAGGATATTAACAAAACGCACTTGTCTTAGTTTCAGCCAATCTGTTATCAGAAAATTCTTCCGTTTAAACATACATCATTTATATCTTCATTAATGCTTTATTACAGCATCTTTACCTGCTCTGACAGGAAACAGCAAAAGCCAACAGCTCCCTGAGGGCTGAGGAGTCACAAGCAATAACCACCAGCAGAGCAGGGGCTTCACCTGCCAGAGCCACATCCCACAGTATCTATGCCAGGCAAACAGGACAGATGCAAAGGTGGTGGCCAGGTCCAGTTAGGAGTCTGGATCATGAGACATCATGGTAATAAAACAGAGATCTGTCTGAGATCAAGCCAGGAAGTCAATCTATAGGTCAGGATCAGAACTTGCCACATGGGCCCATAGTGATGAGGCAGGGTCAAGGTCAAGCCAAGAAGCTAGTCTGCAGGTTGACGTCCAGTTCAAGGAGCACCAAGGGCAGTAGCAGGGATGACTGTGGCCACATTGGAAACCAGTGCTCCTCCAGCACACCTCAGGAAGGGGCTTAAATAGAGTTTGTGGTCTCTTGGGTGTGGGTGGAAGCCCAAGGTGAGGCTGGTCAGGGCCATTAAGGATGGCTCATGGGTCTACTCCTGGCTGGAGCAAATCACATCCCCTTTATGTTGCTTTGATTTCCCCACTGTTGTCTTTTTTCGCTTCGAAGTTCTTTGCTTTGGGGATTAATTCTTGCTGTGTATTTGGAGTATTTAGTCAAAAAATTTACCTGAAAATGCAAGGTACTTCTGTACTGTAAATCATAATTTGATAATATTTTGGAGAAAACCTGACAAATATATTTCTGTAGGGAAAAAGAGTTTCTGTTGCTTTGCTTTATTGGCTATTCCAATTAACTTCTCCTGTACGTCTGAGTAACTGAGCTACAGTATTCACAGTGGAGTCAAACCCTATGTTTGGCCTTTAGACCAAGTACAGTTCATAGACCATGCCATTGTGGAACACTTCTTCCAAATATTTAAGGAACATAGCAGTTATATGAAATATGTACATTTGTCTGTATGTCCATAGGACTAGGTGAGCGTGTGTTACATTAACTACCTTAAAAGCAGTTTTTAACCAACTATTTAATACTCACCTATGGCAGTAGAACTGATGTTAAAACATTGAGGATGCTTTGCACGTATTTCCATGGGTTTTCAGTCTTTGTGAGTTTCTCTTTCCCTTTGTTGCTGTATTATTATGTACGGAGACAGATAACTCAAAAAGCAGAAAAGTGATTTTGTTGTCCATTTCTCAAAATCTGCTTATTAGGTTAAAGTCAAACATTTCTGCTTTCTATTGTATTTACAAAAGCAATAGTAATAAATATTGACAAAGCTAAACAGCCTCTGGGAAGGAGAAGCCTAGAATTGCTATGCAAACATGCTTTAAAAATTACCTACAGACAATACTGCTGTATTAAAATAATAATCCAAATGAGAGTACTTGCTTGAATACTACTTGTTTTGCTTCCCTTTACATTGCGGAATAATGACGGATCTTGTGCTAGTTTTGAATGAAAATATCAATTGGGGAGTGGATTTACATAATAAAATTAATAGAGCATGGAAAGCTTTCAGCATCGCATTCTGATTTTCCTCAGTGTGTCACAGAAGTTATATTTAAAAAGACAGATGATTACAAGTTTGTTTAGGAAAACAAATCCTCTGGGCTGCATGTATGAGATCTTTACATATGACAGCTGGCCCAACTCACAAAACACTCAGGTTCCTCCTTTTCTGTTCCTATAAAGAAAATCTGTAATTGTGCAGAGTGCCACATATGGGGCAAAATGTCACCATTTGCCCACTTTTTCACATTCACTAGCCTGGTTCTCTCCATGTAGAGATGCCCTTTTTAGTTATGCTCTCTGGAGTGCACTCACCAAAGAGGATATGGAATCAGGCATCTATTATCCAGTCCAACACAAACTTTTATTTCTTTGCCGTTATTGCAGGAAAATAACTTACATCTTTACACCATAGTTAACCACTGGTTAATCATTTCATGGTTATCTGCGTCTGGCCTTTCAGTTATAGTAGAGTAAACCTAGCAGTGTCTTTTTCCAGCAGTGCAAGCCAAGAGATCTTCTTCCAGAGTCTGATGGGAAAGGGACTAGTATTAGAGTTGAAGGACCTAGGTCTGGAAAGCCTACTTTCTTGTGGATCAAAAGGGGTATGTCACCCAGCTGCAGATTCGTTACCTCCTCTCGGAGCTGCAACCATCTATCTTTACAGTGAGCGATAACGGTTGTTTTTTTCACTACCTTTGAAAATCTTCATACCCAGAAATCTGTGGCTCTCCATAAAATGGAAAGGAGGTCTGTTTTGTTGAGCCAACTGGCTGAACAGTGAACTGGCTAAGCCTCAGGAGAGAAAGACCAAGGGAAAATAGGGAGTAGAAGAGTGGTTTCAGCATCTGAGCTGCTGGTTTGTCACACAGAGACTCATTTATTCACCCCTGCATCACAGTCCTTCTGGAGAAAGCTGTAAAAGTGATGTCTGGTCCTGTAGCCAAAGGCTGTCTTATATTCATGCCTGATGGCTGTTTTAGGCTCTTCCTAAACATTATCCTGTAATGTTGCCATTTTTGGATTGGTGTTGAGTTTCTGTCTGTGGCCTGCTTCTGGCTCTCCAGGTGGGGATATTAGGTGAACTTTCTGCACTGTTTTGAGACTGAGCCTCTCTGGTTTGCATTCAATTCAGTCTGCTTTATGAACGCTGTTTTAAGGCTTCTAAGAATTCAGTTGTGCTAAGACCAAAGAGGATTTACTAATTTTGAGGTAGGGACGAGTTTGCGATTAGCTACTAATGGAAACTTCATGCTGCCCTGAGGGTAATGAATCAATGAAGGTTCAAGTTAAAAAAAATTTGTTTCAGGGTCTGTACAAGAGTGAAAACCTGGTTTCCTTGATCTCACTCTCTTTTATGATAAATCAGACAGGCAATTTCTGGTTGGCTTCCATTGTTTCCAGTCATGTCAATAAGGACCTACTTAATACTCAAATTTATTTTGTTATTTTTACATATAAATTCCATTTCATAACAACGATAATACTTTCCAGGCAGCTCATTTGGAGATGATTACGCTACTTCATAGGTAGTAAAACTCACTTGGTCTCATTATACAATTCAAGGTGTGTGAAGCAGACAATTGCCAATAAACATGCTGCCTGACGGGTGTTAATGCTTCATTATGTTTACTGTTTTCTTTTCATGGCTTCAGGTAGCATGACAAACTGTTTGCCCAGGAATAAAATTTGGAAAATCTTTCACTTTTTCTTGGCAGGGCATTCTTCCTAGTCTGGCAGTTAATGTGCCTTAGATATTTTCTAAAAATTGAAGAGAATGTCCTCATCTTCAGACTTTGGCTAGAGGTTTTACAGTGTAAGAAAAATGTCTGATTTGTTGTTTATGTGTGAGAGAGTATCTTTACAGAAATGCCTAATTTATGCAAAAGTTTTTTAACTTGTATTCTTAAATTAGGCACCTAACTGCTTAATTTCCCAGATAACATCCCAGTTTACATCAGCACTTAAGCATGTGCTGGAGTGTTTTGTTGAAAAGACAAGTGATTTTGCAGTTGTTCATAAATGAGGTGATTATCAAAGTTCTTGAGTATATCAGCCCCTTACAAGCCAGAGATACTCGGCTAAAAAAAGAGTCCCCTGCTTGTCTGGCTGGGTTTGAATTTAGATGTCTCGATTAAGACATCCATGGCTGAACATTTTGGCCATCATGTTTTCAGTGCTTACCAGTGACAGTTTTAATTATTATAATTATTAATACAAAAAAAAAAAAAAAAACCAAAAAACTTGACTGCTTCTTCCCCACTCCGCAGTCATTATTGAGAGGTTCAGTGTGTCTGTACTTATTTGGAAATGGAAAGATTACCCTAGTAGATGAAAATCAAAAACCTCATACATTTTTATGCCTGTTTAGAAGGTCCACTTGATTCTGTGAAAACATTTGTGAAAACAAATTTGTGTTTTCCTGTGAAAACATAAGTAATACTAAGAATATGAATGTTGCTGGCCAGGTATTTTGACCTTCTGCAACACAGAACATTTACAACAAGGATTTAAGCAAACTGAGGCAGATTGTTATATGAGAGGTTTATATAATGACAGACTTTCAGTGGTTTTGACATTTTTGTGGTCAGGGCCTTCCATCCAGGACGCAGGTACTGTCACACAGAACATTGTGTAATCCTGAGATATCCTCTGTTAATTTCTATGAGCAGGAATCTTAGGCTTTTACATCACTTACATCTTTTATATCTTACTTAATGGAGTGCTGTGCTCTATGGGAAAATGGGGCTAGGAAAGATTTCTTGAGTCCCTGAGTCCTGCCTGTTGCTGGCTTTGGCAAGCATGTGCTATAATCCCATTCACAAATAGTTAGGTTGTCTTGCCTCCACTGGAAGTCTTCTAGAATCCTGGCCTCTCATGATTAGAAACCACCTAACTAGCTTCCTAATTTTGCTGGTGGCTGATTTATACAGATATTGTTTGGGGGTTGATAATGCCCTTTCATTTCATACTTGCTGCTAATGCCTTTTTGCTTCATGCTTCTTCCTTGAGGCATTTTGTCTTCCTGAAAAAGCATTTGTATCACTTTGACTATTTTATAAAGCGCTGTTGGATCCATCCCCCTAGCGAATCTATCCAACTTGTCTACCTCTTCTCCTCAGCTATGATCTATAGACATCTGAGCAACCCCTTACCTCTTCTTTTCATCTTTTCCTTTCCGGCAGAACTTTTTTGTGAGACGGATCATATAATCTAAACCTCATCTGGTCACTTTCTACCGAAGCTTAAATAATTGAAATGTCAATAACATACCATTTAAAATCTATTCTACTTAATCTCCCAGAGTGGTGTGTTGGCAGATTGTGAATGTCACACTACTGGTGAGTAAAGGACTTGGATAACTATGAGCTTCTAATCAAGAAATTCATCTAAAATTGTATATCTGCGTAAGAAATGCTGGCACAGAAGGATGAAGTACTCACTAAAAAGAGTTGAGCCTAAAATGATTACTAAAGCAATTCAGGGCATCAGGGACTCTATAGAATATAGGTCTCTGCAATGATTCAGCCCTCGTAAGTCGTCTGATTCTTCCCTTCTGCAGTGCTCACTAGCAGAGGCAGCATTGCAGCATCCTCCTGTAATTTATGCTCACTGAGCTGACTTCAGAGAGACCCAGGATTTACCCCACTAGCTGAAAATTGTCCATTTGGATTGGGCTGGTTGCACTGTTGTCAGTGTGCTCTTCCATGTGTATGCTAGTCCTCTTGATGAACCTTCAAAGTAACCAGTCTGGAAGCTGTGGATATTCACATCTCTCAGAATTATTGTCTCAAAGTCTCTGCAAATTCAAATGGACACCACCGTATCAGTTGCATTTAGAATATATTTCCAGGTTTTTATTTTCAGTTGTAAGATATTAGATTCCAGCCAGACACTCAATAATGCTATTCTAAGATTTTACAGTTTATTCTAGTGATTTGAATAATGACTAGAATAACAGTTTATTCTAACCATTTGAACTGCACATCAGGATGGTAACTGAGAATTTATTAATAATGCTTAGAGCTTACACATTGCATTTCAAAGAGACTTACAGACAGTAGGTAATTAATAGCCTGATGCCACTGATCTGTCTATAAACCTCAGTTCCTGTCACAGACCTTATTTCTTGTGAAGTACGGTTACAATGGCTGAGATCTAAAGCACAACTTTGCAGAAGATCTCAGATGTCTCTGTGGGTAAATAGAAGACTTTGACTGTGGTCTTATGAGAGCTGAAGCAGGGCACCCGAACTTCGAGTTGTTGTCCTCTGTCCGGCCAGCAAGCAAAGGGAATGCTCCTTAGCAGTTTTTCTGTCTTTGAGTGGTACCTGTTATAGGCAGTTTATTCCCCGCTGCCTGAAGAGGGGCAAGCTCCTACCACAGGAGCCTACAAAACCCTGCATGGGACAGTGAGGTTGCTACTTGGCAACTGAGTCTTCAAAGGCCTGAATATGGATGCTAACTCTCCCTTCTGTGCCAGTGGTTTTTCAGAACAGACCTTTTGGCACCCGGACAATTGTCCTAAAACTAGGCTGCTGCCTTTTCTGCAACAGGACTTGCTTAGGGCAAAGGTACGCCTGCCATGGAGCAGATGAAGACCTGAGCAGCCCTGTGTTCCTGCTCCAGGGCTGGAGTCAATATGGCAGTTAGACAGACCTGTCTGGTGTGGGTGATGCTGGGATGGGGTTGTGTCCATCATGGGTACAAGTTTAGTACAGTCTAGTACAGATTAAATTTTGGAGTCCAGAGTAAGGAGGGGCACTGCCAGTGCCAGAAGGGAGTGACACAAATGGGTTGTGGTAGAAAGGTACTTTGTTCCCAGAGTCAGAATCTTTCCAGGATTTATCAGCAAAGTGAGAATAGGCTCAGTCAATATGTGGATGAGAGATCTCTCCTGACACTTAAGAATTACTGACATCAGTAGTTTGCAGCCAAAAGATCAGAGATTCAGGACTAGTATTTTAATGCAGTTTATTATTTTCCCAATTGTTTCAGGATCTAGCTGGCAGAGGTTAAATCCTGCTAGTATAGTTCATAGGCTTTCTGATGACCTTGACATTTGAATGTGGATTATCCCTTCCATGCTTAAAGATTTACTTTGTTGGTCTGGTCCTTCCCCTACTGAATACTCTATAGGGTTACTTGGTATAAATATTCATGTTTAAAGATAAAGTAAGTAATCTACTAAAGATCATTCAGGAAAACTATAGAAGAGTCAGGAATGGTAACCTGGAGTCTTTGCTTAGCAGGTTAAATAGGTTGTTTGCAGTTACCTTTGACCATCATAGACAGGATAAGAAAATCTTTTAAAAATGTTAGAAAATAGCTTTGCACACTTGATTTCTTAAATGCAGAAGGAAATGTGATTCTTGCAGGCTCGTGCTTTTTCATCTGATTGTTGCTAATGCAAACTGCCAGTAAGGAATGCATAAATCTACACTGCATTTCTTGAAATTGGTGCAAACTGTAATTTTTTTTTTGCAAATATATCTATCCACTTCAGTCCTGTAATGCAGAATGCTACTTTCTTACTGAAAGACTTGATAGACATTGGGTTGTCAGAGATGGAAGATGAAAATGTTATTTCTTTAAAATCGTGCAACCGTTTTTCATTTTGCTAGGTTTTCACTGAGTGCGTAGAAATCAGAATGTAATCTCTGTACAGGGTTTGGGAACATGGAAGTTGTACTTGGGGGGAAAGTTTCACTCCTGATCAGAGAGGGTAAAGACAAAACAATCATCAAAAACATTTAATAATGGATAATTTTCTTCCTTTCCTGTAGCAGGAGACAATTAGAAGAAAACAATGTGGGGGAGGGGAAAAGAAAACAATGCTATAGAATTAGTGAGCTGAACAATATCCTCTCTTGCATTTCAGAGGGAGGATTGGAGAGAAGTTGACATTTTAATATTTTCTAAATTACTCTGCAACATGTTTTCTGATGAATCTAATCTGGCACCTCTTCCAAATTGATATTTCATCCAAGAATGTTTGGGCAAATATGTTATTAAGCTGGTAATTTAGATTTAGCAAGTTTTATATTTCAGTACATTTTAAAAAAGACAGCCTAATTTCCAGAGTTAAAGGAAGAGGGCTCATTATTTCCCATGCATAGAGGTAAATTGTTTTACTAGCAAAACTACATATTGATTTTCATCTTGCATCTCAATATTGAATGTTGTTTACACTAAAAGATCCAAGAGGGAGAGTGGGTGCTCAGGAGGCAGGAGACATGTGAAAAGAGCTTTTTGATGGTGGGACTAAAATTCCTACGCTACTGATATCTCTGATAGTGACTCACAGTTGTCGTCACTATTTGAAAGCCAATAACAAACTAAGTAAAGTGGTTTGTCTCAACTGTTCTTGGTAATTCTCAGTAACTAAAAAAACCACCAGCTATTCAGATTTCATCTGGAGCTCTTACATTTTGGCATATGAGCCTTGTTTTCTGGGCCACTTTGAGAAAACTCCTGATTGAACAAAAGTCAATTGCATAAATGCTTCCCATCTCTACAATTCAGATGACTTTGATGAAGAGAATAAGTCTCTCCTCAAAAGTAACTTAACTATCAATATTCATCCCCTCGTTCATTACAATAAGCTATCAGGGGACCTTCAACAGATCACCCATCTTGTCATCTCTTGACCAGTAGTGTTTTGCAACATTTCTGGTAGGAGCAGCATATTTTGTAATCTTGAGGAACCTATTCAAACCTGTGAGCAAGCTGTATGGCTGCTGGGAAGTGTAAGGAAATGGGTGAATACTTCTGTTCTTCCTGGTAATTTAGAAGTCTTGATGCATAAAGACTTCAAGTCATAATGAATATTGGAGTCCGTTGCTTTTGATTGAAGTTTAAAATAAGCTATGTCTGCTAGAACATATACTGCCTTACTTTTCTATAAATCACAAGTTTAATATTCATTTATAAACATCTCTTTGCATATGATGGGAAAATGTACTTGTAAAGAACAAATATAATTCATCACCATTACAATCTCACCAGCTTTATTTGAAATTAAGTTTGGAATCAGCTTAAACTCACTCAGATGATTTGTCTGCAGAAACGATCTTAAGCTCTGCTACTTACACTTAGCAAGCAACACTGCCTTCCAAGTGTTGATGTTGATGCAATAAGTGGAAACATTCCGTTTTCTTTTCTCTGTCTTCCAACACATGAAATTACTTGGCACCTGACAAACTACTGTGATTTGGTTCTTTGGGACACTTGCTGAAATGGTCAGGTCAGAAGGGAAGTGGGCATGGTATTTTGGATACACAGGGGATTTTTTATAGACATTGGCTCAGTGTATTTTGTATATCGGTGGCTGGTACCTGAATCTAGGACTGTAAAAATGGTAAATTATATAATATCTGATTTCAGGTTATCAGCATGCTGGCTGTGTAGGGCCTTTTCTGGCATTTGCTCATCATGGGGAATTTGAAACCCATTGGCTGACGGGAGGGAAAATGTATTAAAAAATTGCTGAAAGACTTAAAATCAATCATCTGCTTTGTACCAACTTAACTTGTTGTTAGATAAGCTGTCCTTGTTTAATTACAGAGAAAGCTAAATTTTTCAAAGGCCTACCTGTTCAGTGTTTACTTGATTTGTCTACATTTGATGGAAGAGAACTAGGAATTTATTAGGCATCGACAAACAGAGTGGGCTAAAGGATTTTCTCCAACAGCAGACTGAGCTCAGTACCGCATAACATCAGGTTTTGTGTATCCAGAGTCAAACACATTTACTATTGTAAAGCAATCAGTCATTTAATTACTGACAAAACAAAGCAGAAAGCTCTTAAATGTACCCACAGCGTATTAATCTTTTCTTCTGTCTGTTCAATCTTTTGTCTTTGAGCCAGACACACTGTATGTCTTCTTTGTCTGGTGCATACCCTTTATTTATATTGTAGTCCTAACGCTGTTAATCTGCTCAATAATTTATAAGACAGCTGACCTCAACATTAGGTGAGCTATTGAACAAACATCAGGGAGTGTTAAATTCAGTTTAGGCACTGTAGTCTGAAAACCCCTCGGAGTCCATAGACTCCACTAAGTGCACAAAATGCATGGGTGGAATAGGCATACCTGGGCTTCTGCACATCCTTGTCTTCTGTCATTACCCAGCTGATAAATATTTAAATCACAGACTTAGGTGGGTGGAGCACTTTTTGTCCTATTGTCTCCTCTTTCACTTCTGTGGCTAAAGGTATAATCTTTGCACACAAACCCTGTTTAAGTACTCTGTTACTAAGGAAACAAACTTGTCAAGCATGGACCATGTGGGAATAATGGTGATTTATTTAGAAAAGGAAAGGTTTGTCATTTTAAGCTCACTACTACAAAATTGCTTTTTGATTACCTTCAAGCTTATTGCATTGTCTTGTCACAATAAACTATGGGAACAAGTGGAAAGGTTAATAATTGTGGGCTTTGTTCTTGTCAGTTATTCTGCAAAAGATCATACAGGAGACCTACACCCTTAGCTCAAAAGAAACAAATTTCAGTAGGACTGGAGCAGGATCCTGGACTCCATTTTTTATTTTGGTGTTGTTATTATCTGTTTATTTCCTAGCTGCCTCCAAAGGCAGCATGGTTGAGATGCGCAGATTTGCAGACCGGCTACAGGGATGGACTCTGCGATACACTGGTAAGGGTAGGCAAGGTTGCTTACACATATTTTTCAGAGTAGGGGAAGGAGAAAGATCTGAGCAGGATAGGAGAAAGACCAGGAGATTTGAGAGTGCTTTGTAAGGTCTAAACTGTAATACATTTCCTGAGCCCCATCACTGAAGGTTCCTTGTTTGTTAGGAAACATCAGGTATTTTAATTTATTTTATTTTATTTATTTATTTTATTTTATTTTATTTTATTTTACCAGGAAGTCCATTTAGATCCAGATAATCAGATAGAAAAACATTCCAAATAACTTCAGTGTGCTTTGAGCTAGGTCTAATGTGCTTTTTGTCAGGATAAATTAATATTAAGTCAAGAACTTTCTCGTGAAGAAAGTGGATCATTTTCTTGCCCAGGGGTGTGTTCACCAGGAAGTACTGTTCTGCTGTGAGCTGCCTAAAGATGAAAGGGTTAAATTATTTGAGGAAGAACAGAGCGAGAGGTTCAAGTTGTTGTTGAGTTTGCGGGTACTTTAATGAACGATTGGCATTAACAGATCACCCAAAAGGCTTCTTTATTTTCACAATATGACAAGAATTTAGCATGATGCCACTGATGTGGCAGTTTATTAGAGCATAGTTGTTTTTATGGTAAAGTTTTGAGGAGAAACCCAAAACTTAATGTAGGATACTTTTGAAAATTAATAGGCTTTTGGGGTTTTCAGTGTGAAACGATGACTCCTTTTGAAATTTTTATTGAAGTAACTGTAAGGATATTTGACATCTAAATGAAATGTTTCACAGGACTGAAAGGGAATTTATTTTCGTCTATTGTTCACATTTTGACTTTCTATTCTTATCTGGATTGGCAAAACTAAAAGATCTTGAAGTATTTCCCAATAGAGGAAAAATATTTCCTACATACTTCTCGGAGATCTTGCCATTTTCTCTTAGTAACAGCAGTCTTTCCTGCTTTTGAGAAAACCCTGGAGGCTGACTGGAAAGGGAAAGAAGTCCTTGCTAATATCCATCTACAGTCTTTTCCCATGTGAGACTACGTGCCTCACATTTTGCTAGAAAATGAATAATACAGTAGTAAAGGATGCAGCATAAAGTATTTATGGCAAATTAAAACTCATCTCCAGGACAATTTAGATCACAGGTCCACGGGCCACGCCTGTTCTAGTCTTCACTGGAGTGAACCTTTGGGGCAGTATTAATCAGTGTAAGTTATTGTCATCAGCTGCAAATATGAATGAAGAATAAATTAATCACAACATAACAGGAGTTTTATGTTGTAATTATGACCACTTTGGTATTATTTGCTGCATTAGAGTCAGGTTGGGTAGTGCTTATACTTAATGAGTGGGTTCATGCCATTGTATTGTGAAATCCACATTGAGACATTATACTGAAGCTATGTAATTGAATGCATTGAGATTTGGTCAGTATTTTTTATGCAACAGTGATGTCAGGCACTAGCATATCTTCATTTGTAATTTGGGAAGGACTAGAAGTATTCTAGGATGTTCTGTAGTATATCAGCCGCCCTGTTCTGCAGCCCTTCTTTACCGATTGTTCAGGATCCAGATTTCTGAAAAAGGACTTAAAAATATGATAGTTTGACTCAATCTTTTGACCTTTTGTATGTCTCTTCTGACGGTGGACTCCAGATTAAAGGCCCTGATTAAAGTAGCTTTTTTGCTACTTGAGAACTATTGTTTTGAAAGCTAGAACCAGATGAATAATTGAATTTTCAGGTTTCCCCTGAACAGAAGAAAGGAAAAAGGCATTAAAAACAATTGTAAGGTTAGCCAAATGATTTACTTTTTTCAAACTGAAACACAGGTAAATTTGTTCTTGAAAATACAGTTTTAAAATTAAAATCAAAAGGTGTCATTTTGATGAGGGTGATTAGTACAATTGAGGATTTAATCCTGGACCTTGGTGGTTGGGATGTCCTTGCATTATGAGAAGAACAACAGAGGCAAAAGGGATGTGGGAACTTTGTGGAGTGAGTCTTTGTCTCCTATTGCTTCATGTTGTAGCTGAGTACCAATAAATTTCTTATTTCCATATCTTGAAAAGTATGGTTGACAGCTGATCACAGTACTGAGACTGTCGTGCTACCAAAGCTCTTCCAAGTGCCGCAGCCTTTATCTGTGGTAGTACCACTCCCATTGCTAGCATGAATCAGCTTCCTAGCTCTAGCACAAGCACTTTTCCAGAGGCCTCTTTTCTACACTTAGAGGGGGAAAAGGCCTTCTCTTCTCTCAGGAAGTAGCTGAAATAGTTCTCCTGGGACTGTGTAGCCATCTTCAGAAATGTTGCTGTTACAAGAAAATTTTTCTGCAGTGCCTCTCCTTTCCTTCTGGACATAATACCTTCTTTCCATTTTTCCTGTTTCCAAGGATGTATGCATGTCTTTTTTTCACAGCCATGGGTAAACAATGAAATCAGTCTTTTTCAGACTGCTGGTCGGGCCTGGATGTTTGAATGTGCAGCCATTCGATTCTAAACAAAAAGCTTTAAATGGAAACCCTAGAAAACAGAATGTTCCGCTCTCAAAAAAAAGAACACTGTCTTTCATTTATTTGCCCCATATTCTACCTAGAGGTGACTACATCTTCCAGAGAGGAGTCTCTTCAGCCTTTGGCCATGCTCCCATAGCCTGGGAAAAACTGCTCAACTGCAATATGAGCTTCCATTTAAGAAGAATGTCTAAGCAAAAGGCACTGTAGGTTTGTAAGAGGGATACCAATGAATGGTTGAATGATTAAATAACTTCAGATTTTGTTGGTGGGATTTTTAATTCTAAACGCTTTTGAATGTATTTTTATTTTGGCGTATAGCTGTTAAATGCACTGTGGCAATCAAACGCTAAATCTTGTGACTTTGCTTTAAAATGCACTGACAGAGGTGAGGATACAGAATAAAAAAGATTTCACGGTCATGCTTGTGGGCCATAGTATAAAAGGCGTCTTGCTACTGCGGCCAGCTATCAGTCCACCTGCCCTTCAGTCTGCTCAATCAAGACTTGTATAAATATCTTCTCCCAAGAGATGAACGCAAGACACTGCCTTATTCATTGCTGGAAGTAGTGCCAGTGAGCCATGACAGCAGGGCGAGGACAGCAGCCTTCAAAAAAAGTCACCAAAGCAGAGATTCTTGAACCATTTATACATTTTCACCAAAGAAATATTATTTTGCACTTCCATATGTCAATTGTAACAAGTGTAGCATCTACCCGCCTGAAAAGCCAGAGCACATTTCAATAAAAGAACACAACAAAAAGGATTAATGTTACTCACTTTGATGGAAGAAGAAACTCCTATTTCTAATCTTCATTTTGTGACAGCGCAATTGATTTCTTCACTGTGTGGTGTGGGACTGGCGTTGCTCCTGAATTCTCCTGTATTGCCTACAGCTCCCACTGCTCTAATCTCTTCAGGTTACTTTGCAGCCTGATTAGCTCCTGCTGTGGGTGTGTTATACCTCCTCAGCAGAGCTGTCACCTGTACGTTTGATCACAGTTGAATTCCAACTGTAAGAAACACCCAACAAAGTCATGTCATGTAGGGAACAGAGTTGTTTGGGTTCCTGTTGCTATAGCTACGATGTCTAAAAAGCCTTGGGAAACCCTGGCTGGAGTTTAGCAGGATGTGACATTGCTTAAAAGTGACTACATTGTAAGGATTAAAGTAGATCTGTGAACCCCTAGCGATCCCATCAGCTTTAGTCTGAGAGTCACTGTTGAAAGGGGCAAGTGTCCAAATCTGAGAATCCTGTAAGTTTCCCGTATTTCATTTTAATTTTTACATTTAATTCATTATGCGGTAAAGAGTACAAGGAAAGGGCAACATTTTCACTGAAAATTTCCTGCCTTATCTTCAATAGCATCTCTTTAATATGAGACCAAGGACATGTGCTGTTTTCAGACTTGTCATTAAGAAGGTCTTCATTCAGTTTTTTGAATTTCCTCTAGAGCCAGAGGCGGAAAAAGACAGCTATATAGAGCGATTCATGTCACTCATTTTAAGACTGTGAAGTCTTTTGGGGAGGACCCTATCCTCTCTTCACTAAGTATAGTGAGAGCCTAAACAACTAATTTAGACTGGATGCCCTGCTGAAGTTAGGTGAAAAATATCAGGTGAGATAAATCCCACATGAGGTGCCCATGCTAGCTGGCCAGTCAGAAGTTTCATCAACAGGGGCCAAATCCTGCCCCATGCTGTTAGGTGCATGCCTTGGTCAGAAGGGCAGTGTGTGGCTTTAGCAACCTGCTTTTAAGTTTCCTCTCTGACAGCAATAATGTTATTTGCACTCAACCAGTTTAGCTTAAATAGTCAAAGATTAATTTTTCTTCTGTAATTGGACATTTAAATTCTTTGTTTGTGCAGTACAGCTCTGTGGTTGAACCTCACACCTTTTTAGAAACTGATTCAATGTTACACTGCATATAAAATCACAGGAAATATAGTTGGAAGCAACCACGAAAGCCCCTTATCCTGCTCCAAGAAAAGACCAGCTGTATCTAGAATTCTACAGATGCTATCAGCCAAGTAAGAAATAAGAATACTATCACTACTCAGCGTCTCGAATAACGCAACCGTACAAAAGCATTGTGACTGAATACCCATGGGAGGCTGGCTGGGAGCTCAGCTGGGCTCCATAGGAGCTTACCTTCTTCTTTAAATACATATGTTCTTTTCAAGTTTCTCTGATTTTCAGAGCCATAAATTACTTTTCAGGCCTTCCTAACATTAAAATTGTTGCCTGAAGACCAGAAGTGATTTAATGAAAAATAGAAAAAGTCCATCTTCATAAAGTGAGCCTCTGTAAATATCTTAGAAGTAATTTCATAAAGGTAGATGGCATCATTTCAAATTTTCTCTGCTCAAGTGGCAGTAGGCCCAGCAGAGTGAACAAAAGGGAGGAGATAGGATGTCTTACAAGTAAATCCAATTAAATTTCTATATGTGAATTGATTGTATTTTATTTACCCAGACATAAACCAGATTCTAGATAATCACAGCTTTGGCTTGCTGTGCTTTGGCTTGCTGTGCTATATTCGGTTATTCTCAAAAAGTTGTTTTGTGGGAGGCACAGTGTACACGAGCTTATTTTGTGACCCATTTTGTTTTCCTCCCAAGCCAAGCTAGACTAAATAGAAAAAGTTTGATGTTGCTGAAAGGTATACTGCTAGGATTATTTGTCCTACAGCACACCATTGTGACTGCCACCAGGGTACTTCAGAAGCACAAACAGTAAGGTTCATGTTACGAAGCTTCTATTAGGTTTGAATGTTCAGTAGCTTAGATATCTAATATTTTTAAGTGGGTGTGGCAAAAGTTCTCGGGGGGCATGTGAGAAACACCAAGATGAAGTTCTGGGATTTGTTGTTGCTTTTTCTCTGTTACTAGTTTAATACTTTTCATAAAGAGACTTTGTTTTTAAGAACCATATTTCTGCCTTCTCCCTTAAGGTGCAAATTTGATTCTATTTAGGTAAGAGAGTTATCTTGGAGCTGAAATCAGAACCTTTTTTTGTTCTAAAATAATGTGTGTGGTGGGAGGAGGGGAGGAGGGCAGGGGCTAGGAGAATTGGCAAGGCTGGAAATGGAGCAGTTCTGATATTTAGTTCTAAATCATCTGTGATGGTCTGAATGGACAGATCATAAAGATCTTAATTTCCAGATGATGTCCTTTGTGATGACTCAGCTGATTAACAGGATCACATAGATTGATAGCAATCTGACTGCTATTTCATGATTAATTTTCCTGAGATTTTTAACCCTATTGCTGCTGAAGGTCAGGCTTGATTTTAATGCAACTTATAGTTTGCAAGAAGTCTTGAAACGGCTGTTATCTACTTCATAAGCCTTACATTTTTCTTATCTCCTCTGTCTCTCCTTGCCTACAATATTAGCCTATTCTAAGTGGTACCACTTTTCTTGGAAAATACACAGGACATTCTCATTTTGGAAATCAACCCTTTTTATGTTATTTTAATGTCTTCCCTATACTTCTCCTCTTCCAACACTGAGAAAAAGTCCTTCACCATTTTATGACAAAGCAGTGAGCATTTCCTCTGTAGTAACTGGAGTCAGCACATAAATAAACAGAGCAGTCTCATTAGTGTTTATTGTCAACTGTCAACAGTAATGGCTGACAGTTGCAGCTTTGTATATTATAACCTACTTTATTCAGCAAGGGTAAGTTAGGATGCAAGGGCTAGTCCCTGTGCTGCTTAAAAAGTGCCAGGATATCTTTAGCTTCCAGCTGGAAGAACCACCAGAGACTAGCAGGAGGAATCTTAGTTTAAATCTTAGTTTAAATAGACCCTTTGAAGGTCAGAACCTCTAACAGTGTAGCAGAAGTACATTGCAGTGTCAGCATTGGTTATGAGCCCAGAGCCTAATGTAGGGCTCAAAACCATGACCTTCTACACCAGAGGCAAGAATGTTACCAACTGAGCCCATCTGACATTAATTAAACCCTCATTAAAAAGGAGGGCTTTTTTCCTGGTTTGAAATGTGGTTTGCTCTGCAAGGTTTTATCATGCATATTTTATTACGAATTTCAGCATGTGGACTATAGACCCTGTTCTGATCTTTTGGAATCACTGCACATGGCATATGTTTCATGCAGATGGGAAACAGAAAAGAGAGAAAAATATACATATTCATTTGTTCTAGTTTGTGAGATAGGTGGCTATGTTATGACATTCAGGAGCAGTTTAAAGTGTGAAGTTTATTGTCTATTACCACATACTGATATGGAGAAATATTCCATGTAGTACTAATGAGGCATGAACACACGAACTCTGCAAGATTTAAGTTACACGTGAGTCCTCAGGATTATCCAGTTTGAATATCACCTGGCAATAGAATCTGGGAAAAGTCCCAAGCCCTTTCTACTTATTCTCATGAGCTCCTCTGGGAAGCATATGTACTCACAAGCCTGTTTTACCTGCAGTATAACACACATTCTCCTTTAAACCAACCAAGTCTTACAGTAAGTACAGGAAAGCAGCAAGGCAGAGTTCAATGTTAACGATGTTTTCATTTCTAACAATATCTAAATGATTTATCAGTATTACTGAGGCTCTTTCCAATCTAATGCTGCAGGGATTGGTGATGTCTGGCTACTTGAATACTGTCTAGGAGCTTGGATGTCTGTGATACTCTTCGTTTTGCCATTTATTCTGTATTTAATCCAATTTCCCCATCAGTAAGAAAGCGGGACAAGCCTTGAAACAACTTCATAGCCACGTACTGCTTCACATCTTTCAGAGTTAATACACAGTAGTTCAGAATTGAAGTGCTGCCCAGTGGACCACCCTTCCCTCCTGCTTTGGCACTAAGTTACAGGTCACTAAGTTACAGGGCTTTCTCTTTCAAACATTGACTCAAGGACTCTGACACAGCTGAGCCATGTAAATTCCTTCCAGTGGAGGACAGCACTTCATCCAGCTGTGCTCATGGGTTTACTCCTGAGCTGGGCATAGGGTCTGAAGAAAGCTTCTATGCCTGTGATGCTTTGGTGTCTACAGAAAGCACATCTCAACTACAAAAGCCTTAAATAAATACAAAAATAAATTTCACCATATCAGGTAGTACTCCTTTTAACAGCGCTGACCTCATCAGTCTTTCTTTTGGTCAGATTTTTTTTACATATTCCTCCCTCCCAGTCACAACTTTTCAGTTTCAGATACTTTTATATTTTCCTTCCGTTTAATGACACACTGAGTTCTTCCTTTCTAGTAGGCAACTTAAAGCCAAACCTCCGCTCCTGTCTCTTTTTCTGAGAAGACAAGATTCATCACTCAGGATTTCTTGACCCTCTGAGGAAAGAAGCTGATCTTTCTTCCCAGCTCTGTGGGAATCCCTAATGCCAAGACACACTTCACTGGGAAATCAATATAAATAAAAAGCAGTGAAATGTCTTTGTTGTGAAGCAACCTCTTTGCATTGCTCGTGAGCTCATGCAGAGGGCACATCCCAATCGCCAGCTTAACTGAGCAAGTAGCAACACCATCGATTCAGAGTCCATCTTACTTCACATCCTCTCCTGCACATCGATTCACCCTTATTCCCCTTCTCAGCTTGTCCTCTTTGGTCAATTGATTAATCATCAATATTACTCACCAAAGGCAGCTACAATTAAACAGACATTAGATGACTTCCCCTCACATTTAATAATGCTGAGTTTAATCAGACACCTAACACTTTGCCTTCCTCAAAAAATTTTAACCAATATCCAGTTGAAATAAAACACTGTAAATTTGGTGGAGTAATTGATCATTGAGAGAAAGAAATACACAAATATTCAGACTACAGAATTTCCAGACAATTAGTCTGCAGGTTAGGTTTCTGTCCAGAGGAGCGTTTTAGTTCTTGGAATCCCTTTTTATTTAATGTTGTAGTGTTACATAGTATAGCATTGTATAATACAATCACGATATTAATCACATCACCTACAGCCTCTGTATTTGCAAATCAAGGTGTCAGCACGCATGACAGCATATATTTTAATATCAAAAATCTATGCAAAAGTGACTTCAGCTTATAAAGACATACTTGAGGTAGCTTCAAACTAACCAGTCCTCTCCAATTAGCAACATGCATTAGTGGGAAAGTCAGCATCTGCTACAAAACCCTGCTGAGAAGCTGGACGGTTGGACATTTTGTTAAGCACTGACTTTCATCATTTTACACCTTCGTGCTATTGAGAGTTCATCTGTGAGCTGCTGTAACTGAGATGTGTATGGATCTCAGAGCAGTCCAAAAGAAATGTCTTATAATGTAAAGAAACTAGTTCATATAAGGACAGAAATGTGTTGTATGGAACAGAGAGAGGAGAATATCCCTGTGAAGACTTAAAATCTGTCAGAGGGATGGCTGTAAACCAGTGACATCGACCCTACAGCTGCTTCATCCTGAACAGGGCAGCATTAGCTGGCACAGACTCCCCAGATAACCCTGTTTCATTTTATGGGCTTCCCCTGGACCTATCTCATGGTACTTCTCAAGTCTGATCAAGACTTAGTTGCCTGTCTTCCCTCCATGGGTACCAACCACCTGAGTTTCTCCAGCGGGGAGTACTGATCAGTTCAGCCACAGGTTGATGTAGTGCTCTGGGAAGGGAGGCCCCTATCTTACATTTGTATAGAAAGAAGTACAATATCTCAAGCCTTGACTTTGCACTAATTCATGTGTAGATTATAAAATGCCACTGAACTACCTTCTGCTCCCTGAGAAATGAATATATTTTACCTTTGCACAGGTGCAAATGGATATGTAAGGTAAGGGCAGTGGAAGAGAAGACCCATTTTGTTCTCAGAGTGTATTTGAACCCCCTTATGCTTCCACAGACTGTTGCAGGTACTTGGCTCAATGCAAAACAGTAAAGCCACTACTCCTCTGCAGATGCTGAAATTGTGCCTGTTTTTCTGGAGGGTAGGATTTATCTGTTAAACTACGTAGTCTATTGATACTAAAATACTTGAATAAACTCAGAGAAATAGAAAGAAAAAATTATAGATGTGAAGCAATAGAAAGACTTGTCATTATCATAGCCTGGTAGAAAGTTTCTTTTCTTGTATGCATTCATCATCTAAAGACTCAATGTTTTTATAAATTTCCTGCCTGGCAAGTTTTCCATCCACAGATTTCTAAGAGGGTTGAAGCCCTAGAACATATATTTAGTGCCTGCCGACAGGTCCCTAATTATGGCTTGATTAATCACAGCAGTGCCTGCACCTGTCTGTGCAAAACATCTTCATTTTTGCTTTGTGACCCGTGCAGGATCTGGGAACGCATGTAACAATGGCTGTGAAAGCACCCAGCTTTGTTTTCTTCCCTGCTGTTAATTCTGCTTCTGTTCTGACCAGAACAAATGATTTCTGTTTTGCGGGAATGGGGGGTTTCTTCCTTTGCTGATGTCACCGGAGAGGCTGATACGAACTTGGAAGCTTTTCTCAGGAATTGAAAAGGGCTAAAATCTGGTTGCATTAAGAGTTAATTCTTATACGCCATTCCTTCCACAGAAACTGGTTCCCTTCAACCCTAGTGACATCGATGGGAAGGTTCACAGAATTTCCCCTAGATATGGACAAAATGCCTTTATCTTTTGAAAGCCATTAAGTACACCGGGAAAACTCATAGGTCTTGAATCGCTGCAGGCTTATAGGGATATGCAGAACTGTGGCTTTGACTTGTTTTCCTTTTTAAGCAAATGCAATAGATTTTTTTTTCTTTTGCTTTATTTTGGAAAAGTCTTAAGGAACCATTAAGGGCAAATAGACCCTTTTCTAGGGTGTAGGATGGGGTAGTTTGCACAGGACTCAGCTCAATGCCCTGAATAAGGAGAAGGAATTCATAGGGCACTTGAGGGGAATGTGAGACTCCAAGCCATTTCCTACTGGGAAATACAAAAAGCACAGAGAATCCAGTGAACTGACTGTGTTGGGAAGGGACTCAAAGGAAAGGTTAGAGAATAGTTTTCTGCAGAGGGTCCTTTTTTATTTTTCAGAGAAAGACTGAAAAATGAGAGACACTTGGAAGGGATCCAGACAGAACTGAGAAAAAAGTCTTTTTTATACCACTGAGATGAAAAGGCCCCACTGAAACTACTCTTAGCAAGGAATGGGAGCAAAACATGTCGGCTTTCATCTAACGGGCTAAGGATTTGCTTTTCAATCTGGTGGCAACCAAAGAGTAAATCTGGAGGAAATAAATTTGGTGTGGCTCAAACCAAAGTAGATGTAATGTTTTTCATCCTGAAGTGAAAACCAGGAAGTTAATTACTACAATACAAAGCATTCTCTTTGACCTTGGAATGAAATGTTTTCTTTTCAGGATCTTGTAAAAATAACCAAAGAAATGAAAGGTTTGATTGACCAAACAGGAGGAGCTATGGCATGTCCCTTTTATCCTATGTTTTTGAAACCCAGTCTCTTGTCTGCCTGCTTCAAGAAATAAAGGGATGTCATCCTGTATACCTTGCTTCACGTGAGCAATCTGCCCTGGGAAGGGGTGCCTAGTGTGGCTTTTGTTGATGCTAACATTCCCAGGGATGATGCTGGAGCACCACTTTTGACTCAGATGCGCCCTAAATGTTTCCCCTCCCCTTTCCTATACAAGAATGCCATGACAGAACACTCAGGTTTCAACACAAATTCGAATATACATGTAATTACACCAAGCACCTGCAGCTCTACAGCTAGAAAAATCTCGGTGCATTGTTACCTTCATTTTGCAGGAGTGAGGAACAATTCTTACAATAAAACTTACCTGCTGGCATTGCATTTGCTTCCAAACACCATGGGCTGTCATACTTAGGAAAGGATTTCTGGAGATAGTAAATAGCTCCAGCTAATCCACACTTCAAAAATAAAACAAAATTTCTTTTGTTGCAGCTTTTCTATTTTGGACAGACAAAGGCACATTGTTATTTGGAATCTGTGAAGCACAGAGAATGTGCTTTGTATAGCATGAGGCATGGGTGCCAGGATTGCCCCAGCTGGCAAACTGAAGGAAGAAAAAGGAATATAGGAGAAGGGAGGCTTTTTGTGTAGGCAAAGCTGTAGACACACAACCAGAAAGTTGTTACAATAGAAGTCAATGAAACACTGTACAGAAGGAGCACCAAGTTCTGACTGATGGGCTGGAGGGGAAACATCATGGATCTTAAACAGCCTGGAGGGAGGGAGGAGGCTGTAGTTGTAGAATAGTAAAGTTGTGAAGATGAAAAGGGCATAGGCAAAGTTTGAGTTGATATGACTGAAAGAAAGGGTCAAATATTATGGAGAAGAGAGTTCACTAAATCTTACCAGGTTGCACGTGAGAAGGAGGCGGCAGAAGAATAAAAGGTAGTGCTGACATTGCTAGCCTGGGAGAAGGGGAGGGAAGCAGTGAGGGAGGAGAAATTAAGAAAATAATGGAGAAAGGCAGGAAGGGGGAGGGTGGAGGATATAAGAAATAAGGTGCTCAATTTTGTCCAAGTTGCCCTTGAGCTGGCAGGGGGGTTATGCTGGATGATGTGCTGAAGAGATTTATGTGTATAGGGTAGGGTTGGAAAGGCAGATTTGTGAGTTGTCAGCATAGAGGTGATAGTGGAACAGCAAGAGAGAGCCATGAGACTGAGCACAGAATGGAAGAGAAATGAGCCCAGGCCAGGCCCTGGGAGATTTCCAAAGAGGAGGAAGGAGCAACATCCCCAGAAAAGTCACCAGAGAGCAGGATGTTCACTGGGAAGCAAACAGCAGGAGGGACTGAGAGCCTAGTTAAGAAATGGCTGGAGAATTTGGTCTATGGAGGGAGCATGAGCATTTAGAATTTGGGAGAATGAATCAGTGTTGTAGTTATTACTAATTAGTTTTTTATGACATGGGTTTGAGAGAAGGATTGACTTTGGGTAGCAGTTGGAGTTCATGGATTGCTGTCTAGGCTGGAGTATCCCAGAGGAAACCTGTGCCTTGAATCAAAGAGGCCAAAAGGGAGGGAGGGCAGAGGCAGCATGAATAAAAACCCAGGAGAAGGCAGACTATGGCCTCTCACTGCAGGTCTCCTCCATTTCCTATGAGGATGTTGTTGTCCTACTAATGGACTCCTGTGTAAACTCTTCTCTAACCCAAGCATCTTTGCATAGCACAGTTGAAAAATGTTAATGTTAAATCTGCACCCTGAGGATCATTTGCAAATGACAATCAATTGTCATTTGTAAATAACAGATAATGTTACTGCTGTGATTCACTCCATGCACCTGCTACAAACAAATGTGTATGAATAACCACTGGATTTTTTAATGTACCCATCTTTTAGCACAGAGTAGCACCCCTCTTTTGAAGAGAAAGATTTTAAGTGCCCCCCCTGTATGACTGGGAGAAGATGGTTTTCAAGACAACTCAGGTACCACTTCAGGGAGTTAAAAGGCAAGTTTTCAGGAGCGTTCGAGCCTTCTCAGGTTCCACCAGGAAATGTACACCCAGATTTTTTGTGGAAAATGAAAGCTGGGAAGGGGAGCTTTCAGGGAATCTCATTCACAAGTCCTGATTTTAAGAGGTACTGAGTGATGCAATTGCTCTGCATGCAGTCAGAACAGTGCATGGAAATCACCTAAGTGGGAATTAGATGTCTAGGAAGACTGAAAAATCCCAGTAGGCACCTCTCCACATCTTTAGGTACCTAAACACCTTTAACCATCTGGCCTTAGGCAATAAGGTCTAATAAAATGTTAGGCAGATGTAGTAGGTAGGTAATTTGATGTTGTGTAGTAGACAGACAATGTGATTTCAGAGCATGTATTTTTTAGCTATTTTCAGTAGGTCTTTTGTATTTGGCTTTTATTTTGAAGCTCCTGATTTTAGGCTGTTATTTTAAACCTCTCTCAGCTGGTGACTCTGATTGCTTTTCAAACCTTCTATTTTATAACCTTTGTACTCTTATGCATGAATCTAGGCCAAGTTACCGCCTTCTGTTCGCTTTCCAGTGTCTTTGAGGTTTAAAGTAAGCAAAATGCGATTTTGGTCTGCTGGGGCTGGGAACCTTGGGAGACACCATTGTTGTGGTTCAGGTTGTTGGTTTTTTTTTAATTGGCTTGTATACATTTGGATGAGTCACCATCAATATGAATTTTCCCTACACCTATACCTTGTTTAGTCAAGCACAATTGAAATAAAATGTGCATAGTTTTTTTGCCTGGCTTGGAGTGGGGCTTGCTCTTGAGTGCCAGTGGAAAGCAAAGGTGGATGCTGTCACCTAGCAGCAAGAAGAAATTAAGAAGGGAGCAAATTTTACAGCTCTCCTGTGATAATTGTTCAAGGGAGAATCCTCATGAAATGAGAATGAAAATCTAATTGATGGCCTGATTCTCCATGGCTGTGCAGCCATCCTTTCCTTCTCTGCTTCTAATAAATGCTCTCTGCATTCACCCCCACATAGGCAAGAAAAATCCATGTGACCAGATAGGGAGACCTTTAAGAAAAGACCAATATTTGCATATCTATTATGGCTATACTCAGTGTTATACTTGTTTCATTAAAATTTCTATTTGGATAATATGTAAGGTCAACACTGTCACTATTCTGGAAAATTCATTTATTTTAAAATTAAAGCTAAATGCAGGAAGTATGATTCTCCCCATGCCTCCACCTGTATAAATCCACTAAGCTTGACAGAGTAAGTAAGTGAAAGCAGAATTGGGCCCAATGTGTTTAGAGATGGGGGTCTGCTGTGTGGGAAACAAGCATGCCAATTACATGAATCCTAATTTTCAAGGTAAATCACTTGTTATAGATGCTCTGAGTTCCTGCTTTTCTATATTCAAGGGATGGTTATTATTTCAGCTGGGTGCCTACTGGGGTCCATTAGCTTTTACCAGTTAAGGTTGTCAGTTGCCAGGACTGAAAATACATGAAGAAATACTTAGGATTACTTAAAAGTACCATGTTTCCCCAAGGTTACTAGCTTTCAAGCCTCAAGCAGCCATTTTCAAATGAATTTGCCTGTTGAGAAGGCTCAAGACGGGAGTTCTTATCCCAGAAGAGAGGAAGGGGATATCTGCTTTCCAAGTCAGGTGTCGGTGGGTTTCCTGGTCTGTTTCTGGGCCATTAACATTTTTTAGGACCTGTGTCTGGTCTGGTCTAAGTCTTTGCAGAGTTTGGACTCTTTTGTGTGGCCAATTGTTGTTTACAAGTATTGCTTAACAATCCTTAAAATGGCATCTGGTTCAATTCTCAGAAATCAGGAAAGGGGAAGAAATGATCTAGGACAGCTATGATGGAAGTCACCTTTAAAGTCTTACAAAAATATATTAAAAGCAAAAGCTGTTTTCAACATGCAGCAAGGGAGAACGTATTAAGATGGATGTGTTTTAATTTTAACATTTTTTGTGTAAAATCGTAGCTTTTTAAAGGCTTCATTTTGTATACAGGAAACTTCTGTCTGCTCAGTCCCACTGAAATTATAAATCTGTTAAATGACTATGCTTGTTAAATAACCATAAACTGGTTGCACTAACTTTCACGCTTAAGGCAGCTGGCTTGAAAGCAATCAGATGGTGTCTGTTACCCTTTTGCAAGGTGGTAGTGGTCTCTCATATGTCAAATGAGCTCAGTGGCTTTAATCCCTGTCCCAGATGTCCACAGCACAAAGAGCAAGATCTCAAGCAATAATCTTTATGTCAGTCTCAACAGACAGAGCCAGAGCTACATTCACCCAGGGGAGCAAGAGGCTTTCTCGTCAGCAAAGATTTTTCCTCCAGCAGAAAAAAAGGAAAATTTAGATTAGTGCTTACAGTGCTTGGTCCTTTCTCCAGTGCTATTTCTGAAAATTACTGTCATTTGTAGGTGAGAAACTGGATGAAGTGAAAGTCCACAGCCACCTTTTTCATTTAACTTCAGATCTTCTGCAGCATTCTGGACAATATTATTGTTTTATAGGAGGAGACCAGGGAACAAAGGTGGGATTCATCTCATTGAATTAAAACATCCAGAAGTTAGCTGTGGGAGTTGGCTTCTCCAGTGGCAGATGAATTTTCTTTCAGAGCCCTTGGCAACTAACTTTTAGACACTTAGAGTTAGGCCATGTGAATGCCACCCTGCCTGACAGAAATCTTTATCAGGGCAAAGACAGGAACTGAAGAATCCCAAGTCCACAGCTTGACTGCTGTATGGTTCTTCCCTTATTTAAATTCCTGATCTATTAATGAAACAAAAATGTGCCAACAGCTTCATGCACATTATTAGTCTTGGGAACTGGGGAATGCAGATGGTGGTAGACTCGGTAACCCACGGTGGCTCTAGTTGTTACATTCAGAAAAGCCACCAGGGCAGTGCTCAGCACCCTGTGTATGTTCTGCAAACTGAAAGAAGCCCAAAGCAGCAGAAGCTTGCGCCATGCCAGTTTTTCTGCGCTGTAGGGATCAGTGACTGGTTTTCTTTAGATGAAACTGTGCTGGAAATGAGCCTAAGCTCATCATTCTGAATGTGGAGGTCTTTTGAATATTCAGATCTCTGTTTAGATCTTGTAATGTGAACTCAGTAGTTATGAAATGCGAGGACAGAAATGACTGCTTCAAATATATTTTAAAAATGCTGTTAAATGGTGGTTGACTATAACTAGCAAAAATGTTTAAAGAAAATCAAACATTTGCTACTGAACCAAAATCAGGCAAGTTTTATATTAGGGACAAGGAAATTTTCCCTTTCCCTTTAAATATTTTGAATTCTTTCTGTCAGCAAAAAGGTTAAATTGGACAACATTTCAACAAAGTGTTTATTAATCTAATGCAAAGAAATGGATTTTGCATCACATGTGTATATATGTATTTATCATCTAGTTAGAACTGATCAAAGTGGGTTTTGTTTAGCTTGGTAAGTGCCAAGATCTAAAAGAGGCCTGAATGATGGTAAAATGATATCATCACTTTAACATCAGTGAGCAGGAGTTGTTAAAATGGTCATTTCTTTTCAGTGCTTCACCCCTGAGTTGAGAAATCCAATCTTATACTTCAAGTAACCAGTATTAGCACAGGAGAATAGAAAGGAACATCTGGAGGCAGAAAATCCATGGCATTGACCTGGGGAGGTCGAATTGTGATACTAGCCAGGATTGGGGGAGAGGGGGTGAATGAGGTTAAAGCCCAGATTTGAATCCTGATAGATTAAATCAAGCTCGGAGAGGGACTCCGGGAGTAATAAGGGACTCCTAACCCTGCCAGCAAAGGGTTTCTGTAAGCCTGCAGCTTGATCATTCTTCTGGGCTGGGAGATGAAGACTTTAGTGATTAGCATGCAAATGCAATAGCACTGTAAAAAGTTCCAGATAATTTCATGACTAAGCCTTGCTGCAGGGAAAACCATGTTTGACAATATGTATTAGAAAAGGAGAGGTGAATGAAATTAGGCATCAGTCTACCATCAGAATGTTCGGGAAGGTACATAGCAAGGGGTGCATGTACATGGGACATGAGAAAGAGAATCCTGCAAACAGAAGCACAGACCGAAAAGGGGAAGCCCCTGCTGTTTAAAAAAAAGAATACTAGTCTAATAAATGCAGCTTTCTGCTTGGCACTAATGAAGCAGATTAATAAGGCTATTGGAGCCCATATGGCCACAAAGATTTCCTTAGACTAAACATTGCTAATGAATGTTTTCGGAAAGTAGTGTTTATACTCAGACTTATTTCACCCTTGCAGTGGCCTGGTACGTGAGGTAACTGCAGTATTTATCTTCATGCATCAGATGCATCATCTCTCTGTGGAATAAATATTATTCTCATTTCACAGATAGGAAAAGTGATCCAGAAGAGCAATGACCAACATTTGCAAAAACCACCTTTTACATCAGGCCTTGATTTTTAATAATCTCAGAGATTATTAAAAAAGCCAATTTTTTAACTAGTAGAATGAGGCCATGAAGAAGGTCAACAGTAGAGCAAGGGTTAGAACGCAAGCATGTCCTGGTGTCAGTTCTGTGTGCAACTGTGGGTGTTGTAGGAGAGGTTATTTTGGCTACTGCTTATTAGAGCCAGCTCTGCTGCAGGCATCCGACTGCCCAGCAACTGGTGGCAGTCCCCATAGCGGCAGAGGCCTTTCCTGTAAATATATATCCCTCTAAAAATAAATAACTCATAACCTTACCAAAAATGGTTCAGGGACAGGACTCCAGCACAGGTTGTCTAAGTCATGTATCTGTTTAACTCTACGAGCTTTATGGGTTTGACCTCCCGACACACTGGCTGTCTTTCTTGCCCAGCACTTCTGGTATCCTAAAGGGAGGCCAGCCACATTTAAGTTCAAAATTATGGCCTGGATGCTTGGGTTCAGGCAGTCAGATGTGAAAATGTACTAGTTTCATTCTTAAATGGAGATTCAGTTGACTGCTTATCTGCTGAACAAACATATCTGCAAAGATAACAGGAATAGCAGCTCCAGGCAGCACGCAGAGCCCCTGTTCCACTTTCTCCTCTCACAGCTTTCTCAGCTTTCTGTCTCCACATGCTTCCCTGTCATTTTGATCTCTGTGTCCCTGCGTAGTCCTGACCATTCAAGATAAATGGCTTTTCTTTTGCTGTCTCTAGAAATGGGGAGCCTTAAGCCCTAAATCTCCCTGAAAATAACTCTGTTGTAATCTTTCCTTAAAGACTTCTAAAAGTTCTTGTCCCTGGTTCTGCAGTTTAGATTGAGTGTGTGATGCATATTCAGACTCTATTTTCTTTTAGCTGTCTTAATGTGTAACTGCTGCTTTGTTGGATTTTCCACATGGTGAACTATTGGCTGACCCCAGTTCCCTGCCACAGCATTAGTGTCTTAAGTCTGGTGAAGTGGCTATAAACATGAAGACAATTATGTTGTGTTTAACTGTTTGTGAGTGCAAATGTGTGTTTAAAGACAAGTTACCTTTGAAAAGCAGACTCAAAGTACACATTTATCCTGAAAAGCTGAGAATTATGCTCAACAGCAGCCCATAAATATATGTGTGTTAATGTATGTATGTGCATGCACCTGCGTATGTGTGTGCGCCCTGTCCAGAGACAACTCAGAAATACACCTAAAATCATACCACATCGATGTGAAGGGCAAGGTAAGAGCAAAAACAGATGCATCAGCTGTCTCCAAGGCAGTTACCCTGTGGAAGGAGGCAGACCAGCACAGCAGGTAGCAAATGTCTTTTTCCAGAGCATGGAAGTGACTGGTGTGTAGGCAGGCATGAAGGAAAAACCCTGCATTACTTTTATGGTCAGTCTGCCTGTCAAACTACCTTGTTAGGCAGGGACAGTAGGATGGAAAATAGACGAATATTTAGCTTCTTTTTATGTGTATGTGTGAAGGTAACAATTCTTAGACAGGGCTTATTACTAAAATGTACTTGATAGTGCCAGAAATGAAATGTACAGGGTTAAGATAGAGTACCACACACATGGCAATACAAAGAGGAAAGAGATAGTTAGACCTTCTTCTTAACACAGAGCTGCTAGTGCCGAGAGATTTGTTCTTTCCGTTCTCAACTGTGCTTGAGCCCTTCCAAGGGAGTGCCTTATTTATTCATGAAGGGGAATGTCCTCCATGCTCGATTCCTTGCTCCACTCTGTGCTCTTGGTGCAGGACAGCTCAAAGTAAAAGAAAGATAAAGTAACAGGCAAGGGCGGAGAGAGCTAGATCAGGATGCTGTTTATTTTCCATCCACCCTCACATTGCTAGAGGACAAGACAGGGGTAGGAAAGGGGAATCCTCCAACTATACTAGCTTTTGGACAGAGACCACTTGCTCTTCCCTGATGCTTGTGAATGTTACTTCTTTTTTGTGTCAAACTAATGCTCCTCTTGAGCAGGGTGACAAGGACCACAGCACCCACATGATAGGTCTGCTAAGCACAAGGTCTTGGATGGGAAAAGATGCTGTGGTGGCATTGCTGATGTGTGCGTGTGGCCCCTCAGCTGATTCAGCACTGTCAGAATCTCACTGTTCTCTATGGACAGGCTGAGAAATAAAACATTTTATCATTAAATTACATATGACTGAGATTGGCTGAATTAACATATCCCAGTGCATGAGCGCTGCATGATCGGAATGAAGAACCCTCCTCAGCTGCACATTACTGCAAAGGTTCCTTCCAGTGTCTGTTACACAACAGAGGTTGGACATTAGTAGTTCCAGCTGCTGGCAGCGTTTGCAGAGCAGCTGTAATTCTTCAAATATTTCACACCTACAGCAGTTGTTGGACCTTTTGTGCTTTTGGTTTAATATGCTGAATACATCTTTTTTAGAAGCTTTTCTTTTAAAGATGAACAGTAAAGCAAAAAAGCTTTTTACATCACATATAAGCGTTGGATAAAGCATTTTGCAAATTTTGTAGAAGTTTTGTATTTTCCACTTTTTGAAATTTGAGAAGTAAGTCTTGATTTTGCCTAAGTGGCTGAGGCCATCGCTGCATGGCAGCAGGTTGCAATGAAAGCAAAGACAAGTTAAGAAAAGGTCACGTTTAGTGAGATTGTTCTGAATTCTGTTCGTATTTCATACTCACTTGCCTACCTAAGCATTTCAATACTGTTTATCACCATAAAGCCTGAATGCTTCTCAGACATTAATAAGTGTATCCTTGTCTATTATTTTGAGATAGTGTATACCTATTCTATTGGGGTGAGATTTTTGTCACACACAGGTCAAAGAGCAGATCCTGCAAAAGTGCGAAGGTAGGAAAACTGATAATGTAAGACTTCTGAAGGAAAGTCCAAATTTGTATGTCCAGAGCCCCACATGAGATCGTCATGTCTCTGTATTCTGCAAGTACCCTTCAGCTCCCAAGCCATGTGGTCAACTTCTTTTCTTCCTGCTGAAGCTTGAGAGGAAAGCATTCTCTTTGGGAAACATTCAGCATCCTTTTCCCTGACATCGCTTTGGCAGGGTTTCTATTCGAATTCTGCCAGCTAGTGCTCTGTAAATATGCGACTGAAGTGAAAATATGTCTGGGGCAAACAGAAGAGATCTCTTTTATCAATTTCCCCGGTATCTTAGGAAAAATTAATATCAATCTGTGTCTTTCAGGCGGGATTGCACGAACAGTAGGTTTATTTGCATTTAGCATTTCACTGTTGGCAAGAAGTGTTTTTGCATTAAACATTCGACCATTTGACCAGCAGATTTTTCTGCCCTCATTTTAAAAGAGCTGAGCATCATTAAAAAACCCTCCCAGATTAAAATGGACAATAAATATGGGTAAGAGTTCGCACAGAGGAAACAGGCTGCCCAGTACACATGTACTCAGCTGGGTGCCCTTGTCACAGGTACTGGTTTTGTGTCTGGTTCCCCAGCGTGCTGTGGAATTTGAATTCTTCCCTTCACACAGCATGGACAAGCTCTCACACTCATTTTACTTCAGGCTCTTTTTCAAAGGCAAATGGCACTGCTGGAAACTAATCAATGTAATTTTTTACTCTTCACAGAGGTCTATTAGCAATCATTGCTGCAATCTTGGGCTGTAAATGGGGACAAATGTACTCCTAAATTCAAACACAGAAATGTTTTGTATTTTCTATAAAATATTATTGCCTTGGCTTGTCTCTGGCCAACCTCTTTTGGGGCTTTTTGTGTTTTCTCTTTTTCCCTAGATGCTGTAGCTGGCTGTCACATAGGGAGATGCTGCTGAGGATATTTAAAAACCTCAAATGATAACAAATAGGAAAAAGCTAACTCTAATGTCACTGCTATTGTAGAAGCCTTGCACAACCTCTTCCCATATATATGTGTACAGGAACAGAGTACAAATATTAGTCTTTTTAAATGAGACACAGACACTTAGTTTTTATGTTATCTGCCAATGGAGAAGAAAATAATCGTTTTCACCATACAAAGACAGACACAGCTTTCATGGTGTAAAATCCCAACAGAGACAAAGTGCTGCAGATTTATCATGGCTAAGCTAAGCAAAGCTCTCCTTAGGGCAGACTTCATCTAGTTTTATTTCTATAGGAATTTTGTTGGCCCAAAGCTTACAGCCAGAGAACTAGTTCATGTTGAAGACAAACAAGCAACTTGTTTATAGTGTAAGAATACAACATAAGTGATTTGCCATGAGGAATTCTGTGGAGTAGGGATGTATGGTGCTACATTACCAGGTGGCTGCAGGAACCACTGATCAAATTTCCTTTTCCTATTGGTATTTATATTGCGAGCAGTTAACTTAATTGATAAATGCATGTTTGGCTAAAAGTTTCTCTGGGACTCAAAGGGAACCCATTTGATGTTCATCCCTTGCCCTGGCTTCTCTGAGAGCCTGGGGATGAAGGCTGTGGTTTCTTTTACACATGCAGCCAAACTGCTTCACTCTGCCCATTTGGATAGGATTTAAGCCTAAAATGAGTGTGAAAATTTAAATTCTCATGTATTACAAGAGCTTGCCCATTTATCAGAATAAAAATTATAAGGATCATTAATTTGTGCATATGTAAATTAGGAACTGGAGAGGGTTTCCTGATAACCAGTGGTAGCATGTGATATACTCCATTGCAGTCATGCCAAGGATGAAATGTGTTGATTGCCTCCAGGGTTAACCCTGCAGCTTTCATGCAGCGCAAAAGCAGCTTGTTCTGCTCACCATGTGGCACTGGAGCACAGGCAGGAAAGGTCACACGAGCAATCAAGATCAGCATATCCCTACTCAGGTAGGGACCCCCTGTGGCTGTAGGATTAGCTGCAGAGTCTGAGCTGGCTTTGAATACATATTTACTTTTAAATGTCCTGAGTCTGTTATAGACATTTTTTGATTCACTAATCTGTGTCCATATTTGCCATGAACTTGGACAATGCTTGCCGTTTCTTGCTGGTTGCCTGGTTTTCGTCCTTGCTGCATTTCTGAAAAATGAAAACAGGAGGAATTAAAAGGTTAGATTATTTTGCTAATGTGTCTCCCTGCAGCAGTGAAGCATAATCTGACAGGCTGCTTTGAGAGCTTTGCTGATGGTGGGACTTTAAGAAGGATTCTACGAGAAAACTAATAGTAAGCACCTGCAATTATCAGATAATAATTTTTTTAAGATATGTGTGAAATTTTCTAAAATATTTGGGGGTTTAGAGGCGTGAATTCGGTTGGGGTTAAGAGGAGCTGTACATCTGACCTCCTTGCATCATACCTAGAATTTTGATACACTAATTTCAAGTTGAGACTTAAAGGCCAGACAAAATCTACTCTCTCTTTTTCTCTTTACCATTCCCACAACATTTGGGTAAGCAGTAAAAGCACATTTGCTTCAGAACACCCTCATCCTCTCAGCACCTGCCCTGCCCAGCACTGGAACAAGGGGCAGCAGTGCATACATGTAGTGCTGTCTCCAAGGCAGATATTTGTCAGGGAGAAGTCACTGACCTCCTTGTTTCCTTAGCCCTGGAGATCCTTGCACTCTCATTGCTGAGTCTCCCCAGGGAGGTGGGGATGCTGATGCCTACCCTGGGAGGAGGAAAGCATTTAATCTTATCATCTGTCTCAGCTGACATCCCTGCTGATGCTGGAGAGGAGCTCTGAGGGCAACTCCTAGACAGCAGAGCAAGAGATGTCCATTCCAGAGGATTCTCTAAATGAATCCTCAACATTTTCATTAAAAAGAGACACTCCTGCTGGACAATTATGGATTGTGACTCCCCCATTTTTCTACAAGCAGAGAGCTGTGTGAAAACTGACTGACATTTAAAAATGCCAGCAGTCTTATTAATTCTTCAGTTCGAGAAGTGTTTCTTGGGGCTTTCTATGTGGAATGCCAGTTGGAGGACAAAAGGGTGATGCACCCACACTGACAGAACCAAGCTCTTTACACAAATACTGGACTCCTTTAGGTCTTACTTCTTCAAAATTGTGTTTACTATGTAACTTCTGACTAACTGGGAAATGCACCTGTGAAGGTTAAGGCACCTAGTGACCCTGAGAGTTACAGCTGTGTGAATACAAGCTCTTTTGTGTTCTATCCCATGATTGACCTCTTTCTGCCTTGAGAAGAGCCCCTTCTGCAGGAATTAAAGGCTATTCTGTCTTCCTGCTAGCATGGAGATACGCTGCTGCTCTTCCTTGTAAGCAGAGTGCACTAGTGCAGATTACTGTCCACCAGTAATTCAAATGGCGTTGCTAATGTATTGCCCTTATTCCAGGATCACAAGTTAAATTCAAACCAGAGGACAGTATGTGTCAGGGCTTTTTTCTACTGGAGGATTGAAAGGCCAAGCACATTAAAATGTCTGTTTCCTTTTCTCACTTCCCAATTTGTGGTAGCTGGCACTCCAGAAAAGCTGTAGCACTTGTCTGAGGAGATCTGGGTTAAGTTAAGCATCTGCCAGAAAAAAAATGCAACCTTTCCCCCACCCCACCGTTATTATTAGCTATGTGCTGAGTTGCAGTTCTTTTCTCTGCAGTGGAGGCAAAGGGAGGTAGTTTCCAGTGGATGAACTATTCTGTGAGCTGCCTTTGTCCACCTCCCACAGCCTTTACTACGAGCTGCCGAGCAGAATTGGTCCTAGGCTGGAATGACAATGCAGTTCAGAGAATACAGCACGTTCCCCTTCTAATGGCTGCTTCAATAGATAACTGGCATATGCTCCGGCCAGCTTATTGTTCCTCCTTTATCTCGAGGAGAGCTTGGTGCTAGGGTGGTGATTCATGCCAGTTAACGTGACTGGGATCGTGCATGTTTGCTGTGTGCCAGATGTACATATATTTTTATGTCAAATTTGTTATTCTATATTGAAAATCATTCTCAGTGGTTGGTAAGTATATTGTTTTGTTGGATGTAAATCTAGCCATGTGCTGCACATATAGAATCAGAGCCAAGGTTACTTCACTTCTACATCTCCAGTGACCATCCAGTAAATAACTGCTCTTGAAGTCTATTGGCAGAAAATACAACTGTAGATCACTCTTAAAGGAATGACTCATTGCAGTAAGGTTAGGAGAGAAGAGAGCGAAGAGGTTTCTCTAATCGGTTGATTTGGTTTGTTAATGCAACAGCTACTACTGCATTAGCAACTATATTTAGTGTGTAGCAAATAAAAAAAATCAGAAGTCTTACAGTTCCTTCCATTGGTATGGAGCTGCTTTTTGTTGAAAATGGGAGGGGAATGTGAAATTATCTCAGGGTAAGAGGTTATGCATGCATTAAGGTGGCAGCCAGCCTCATATAGGCTGAGCCATCTGTAACGCATGGGTGCTGGTCACAAATTGTGAAGACACTGTCTGCAGGTCAGAGCAAGGTCTTAAATCCTTCTTTTGAGAGCTTTTATTCTTTGACCTGATTCACTGCACGGGAATGAGTTTCAATTTGGAATAAATTTTGACCCAAATAATTGAAAGTTAATCTCACTTTATTTTACATAATGCTTTATGATAATGCAATTGTAACATGTTTAGTGTGGGGGCATAGAGGGCAACAGTCTACAGAAGCTGCCATTTTGCATAAAAGAAACAAAAAGAGGTCCTGAGTTTATCTATTCAAACTGATAGCAGCACTTGAGAAGATTAACCTTTTTAATAATGACTTCCCCTCTTTTATGTGTTTTTGGGGGTGGTCTCTTGTAGGTATTCATTTGTGACACTCAACAATTACATTATGTGCAGTATGGTATATGTGAACTGAATAGTTTACTAGGTCAAGCAAATGCAGAAGAGATCGAACCAAACAGGGTGAAAAAAATGAACTGTAACAGAATAAGTGTATTGCAGGTCAAGTGCTGCTTGAATGAAGCAATGTGTTGGTGTAAGTTGCTAGATACAAAATACTTGCCTTCTTGGGGAGTTATCGGAAAACATGCACTCAGTGAACCAGAAAACTGCGAAATTATTTAATAAAATTAATCCTCAGCTGTGAATAGCAAAAATGTCAGACTTATTTTGCATCTAGATTTTCATCCCAGCTAATATAAATTTATCCCTGGATTCTTTTGTCCTGATTTTAACATTTGCTCTGTTGTACGGAATATGGTTTTATACCCAGTCCATGTTTTCTTAATAACTGTCAAGTTAGCATAAAGAAATAAGGAAGCATGTTTTCAAGTAGGATTTAAAACCACAATATTTGTGTTTAGATATATTTTCAGGTGTAAGCCAAATAATTTCTTTACATATCCTTCTAAATCTGTTATTCGGTTTATTTTACTTGTCAGCACAATGTTGTGTTTTCCACTGGGCTACTTGTGTTGTGGAGGGAGCACCTACATGGATAAGAAGCAGAAGGAGGGATGCAGCTTGCTGGTCAGTGGATGATACTTGTTCTCTGTACCCAGACTGCAGAATGAATGAGTCTTCTTAAGCACGCAGACTAAAACCTTTCAGTCCTTGGGGAAAGCAGGGCCCCTAAGGCTTGGGTGAAGACAATGGTTATTAGAAAGCTTGCTAGTGATCCTCAGGAACCGTGGGTCTTCTCTGTGGTGCTGGAAAGGGAAGGCAGTGTCCCTTTGTTGCAATAGGCTTAGTATATTGCTTGCCCTGTGGCTCATTCCTTTGGGACATGGACCTGTTCTAGCTCCCCATTCCCTGGTGCTTGTCAAAACTTCTGTCTGCAGGCTGTTTTGGTTGCTGATGTAGCTTTGGAAATGGACCTGAATGCTATGGGATAGGCTTATAGGCGTTCAGGCTTATAGGCGTTCACACTTACAAGCTGCACAAAAGATGATAGTGTGAATACCAACACCAGCCTGCAGAGAAAAAGATAAGGAGCTCTTGGAATCTTAGAACTGATCATTTGAGTTATATTCATTTATCTCTACAGCTATGCCCATTCCTTGATCTAGAAGATAAATATATTACTTTCTCACTCTCCTACCAAGGTGTCCTAAAGGAGTATTTTCTCCACCTCCAGTTCTGTTGGAAGTTGGAACTTTTCAAACAAGTTGATGCTGCTTTGCCCAGCTCTGTCAGTGAACCTCCATCTTCTGCTTCCCCTTTAGCCATGGCATCTTTTACTCCTGCCCTACCCTTCACCAGGATAAACAATTCAATTGGCTGGTCTGTTTTGACTCCACATCCCATGATCTTGGCCTCCCCAGGCCACCACCTTTAAGAAAGCAGCTTCTTGCTCCCTTTGGCAGCACAGGCATGTCCAAAGTATAAGGGATTTTTTCCTTAACTGCAGCTTGTTCTTCTGCAATATTTTCCTTGGAAGTAGCCAGAGCAATTGCAGTAACTAACACATGGAAGGACCTTGCTTCCCCATTGACAGAAAGTGGCACTTCTGACATCTTGCCCTGGATAAGAGTGCGTTCTTCTTGTTAAACAGTGGTCACCCACTTAATGAACTGCGCCCAGCCTCCTTGACTTCCCTTTCAGTGTTTGTGTGCGCTGGATCCAAAGGGCCACTCTTGCATTTGGTACTAGCAGAAGTGAAGGACTGGCAGCTGCCATCCCCATTAACTCCTCTTACAGCCCTGTTCGGAATTGAGGTGACCTGTGTGCATGGCTGGATTCAGAACTCCAGCAGCAGGAGCTGAAATCATCAGTGCTGTTTCTGTTCAGATGCTGGAGCAGCCAGTATTGATGTGCGTATTCTCTGTCCCAGCTCGAACAGCTCCCTTTAAAAATTCTCCTTTGAAGTCCCCTCTGCTTCATTTTCCCTGGGTGAAACCATCACTGTGTTTCAGTCAATGTCAAAACACCCCTTGAATGAACAGAATTAGGACAGAATGGGGAGGGCATTATTTCCCTGCCTACACGGGAGCAGTTTGGGACTGAAATCATCGGTGCTCTTTGAAAGCTGAGTTATTTCCATGAAGATGCCTTAGGAGTGCAAAATGTTATTAGAATATGCATTATTATTTTGATTTTCACCTGTCAGTACTGACATCAGTGACAGGAAAGGGCACTATACTGGAAATACGATCTGCTCGCTTTTCCCCAACATGATGCAGCACAAAGACAGGTGATTGTTACGCTCTGCTTTTACTTGGTAGCTCAGTCCCAAAGGGTATTGTATTGCTGGATGACATTGTGCCGGAGTCTCTGTGCTTGATTTTATTTTGAGTAACTCATACCTCTTTATACATAGATAATGAACCCACTGTGCACCTGGTACAGGCTGCACAGTGTTATTTAAAACATGAGTGTCTGAGCATGCCTGAAAGTGAAGTTATCTCGTAAGTATAAGCTGCAAACCCTTATTCAACATTAAATCAAATCAATGTTAATTTGTGAACTAATTAGCATTTCAGGCTTTTTTTCAGCAGTGTGGTGATTTTGTATATAATGCTATGTGATTGTACCGAAGTACATAATTATGGAGCTGAATACATTGTCTCCTGCTGACATGTTGCAAAAGGAGTTTCTTTCAGCAAAGGATGCTCACTACATCTGAATTAAAATAAAGACACATCTGAGTCCCATGCATCTGACCCACAGCTGAATTAAACTGATGTAATGTCAGAATCTAGGGGCCTTGTTGAACAAATGGGCTGAATATATATTAACTGAATTTACTCATTCATTATTCTACTTTATTTTAATGAGGAAATGGCAGGATATCCTTTGGTGTGAGACAAATGATAAGACAGGTATTTTGAGTGGGGAATATGCATCAAAGAAAACCAAGTGGCTTGAGAGGAATTTTTTTTTAAACTTTGAAGTCTGAGTGCTTGAGTACAGGAACTGTCAGTACTTGCTTAGCTCAGTGTTCATTCTTTCCTAGAATCCTCTCCCTGGCAGCGGCCAGCACAAGGCAGCTGGAAATGGTGTAAGAAATTCCATCAGTTCTGTAATAGCTGTCTCTCTTACAGCAAAACTGATAGAAGTCTCCTCTCCATTTACCTATATTTACCTAGCAACAAGCATTTTACTTTAGATACCCCTACCTTTAATAATATTTATGTCCTTCATGATCTATATGTTGTCTTTGATGACACTGATTTTTTTATAAGTAATGTGGTTAAGATAAAAGCCTCTTTCTTACCATAATGCAGAATGCACAATCTACATCGACAGGCTGCACATTGCACCTATCTAATATAAATACATGTGATAGTAATGCAGCCTCACTTATGTGTACAGTCAGTAACCTTGTTGAAAAAAGCCAACATATAAATTGTAAAAGGTTTCTGCAAAATTGAAGGTGAGCATGTGCATATAGTTCCCTGTTAGATCCTTGAGTCAATCAGCAAAATTTCATGTCCCAGATAACCTTTGCCCAGGTGAGTTACTGCTCAGCTGCTCACAGGAGTCAAAATATGATTGATTGCTGTGCTGGGGACACACTGGTCTCCTCCTGCTGATTTTGTCTTGATGGAGCTAAGTGTGGGACTGTCAGAAACTGTTTTGGGTGTTTGTCCTTTTGGACTGACAGGCTGTTCTTGCACCAGATTGACTCAGACTGAACTGCACAGAACCATGGTTCACACCTTTCTTCATTATTTGAAGAATTAAACGCTCAAAAGTGTTGGAATTTAAGTGGTCAGCTCCAGCTGTCTCGGTTAGACTCTGAATGAGCTGACTGTGACAAATCATACTTCCAAGCTGTTGTTTTGGCTCTTTTTGTAGACGATTTTTCCGGGTTCTATTTCCTTCATAGATCTGGGGCTGATGGCAATCGGAAAGGTTAGAGACTTTAATTCTTAGTCTAGTGTTCTAGGAAAATGAGGCATGTTGGATCTATCTGTATGCATTATCTATTGTTCTTTCTTTGAAAGTTTTTGAAGCCCTCAACTAATTTCAACTAAATCTGACAGACCATTAAGTTCTCTCAGATCTCATACAAACAGATCGCCTCTGAGGAAAACACAGAAATATGGGCTCATTGCTTTGGTACATGTCCAAGATCTGTAGGTAACAGGCTACATTGATTCTCCAGCCCTGAGAAATGCAGTTGCAGACTGAGATTCCAAAGGTCCCAACTGGCTCATCTGAGAGGTGCTGGAAGTCCTATGGCTGGGTATTAGCTTTCTCCAAGTCTTGCCTGTGAAATTCAGTTGCTTACAGAATCAAACAATGTAGTCATGACAGTACAGCCGCCTTGTTCTCTTTTGTTCTTCAGTCCAGCAAGTCATGTAACTTCACATGATTCAGCTGTACTCATCATATCTAGTAGCATTTGCCTTACAGTAAGATAAACACCCAAACATATTTATTTATTAAACCTGCCCTTCCCCTAAATCAGTCAATGAATTATCTCTGTTAAAATTTAATGACATTAAATTGTTGAATTTTACTTTAAAAGTCCAGGATATCTAGCAAAGGGTTAAAAATATGAGCTTAGGTTTAGTGTGCATTGTGCCCTTTGGGAATCTCAGCCCACTTATTACTGAACTCTCATGGTAGTTCTGGACATCTGCATTATTAGGTGCAAACTGGATGAGAGGAGAATTGGCCTTGATTTTCAGTTTCTACCATAACTTTCTTACATTTGTATGTTTAAGGCATTTAAAATGTTTAGCGTTTCCCCTGGTTACACTTTATGGTTGATTGTACACAGTGCTACCTTTGTGCAAACACCCCAATATGCCAATATTTTCAATGCAAACAGCAGAAAGTTGAACTATTTAGGAAAATACAATCGAGCACAAGAACCATGCTAATTATATCCTTGGTTATTTTCACACAGAGAAATATTTCAATCTACACTCTGCGTTTATATGCTAAAGATGTTTCTTCTTGTCTGAACTAGCAAATATACCTCAGGGAGCTTTACTTTTGGTTACGCATTTAATGCAGAACATTATTTGCATCACAGAAAGATCACATCTTCCCCTTGCCCATTTCAGCTTTTCCATACCAAACCTCAGGCTTTCCTATTATTTGTAAAATTGCTTTTGTTTCCAGTTGGGATCAGATTTAGAAATGGAAAGATCAGGGCATATTAGAATTTGTAGCTAGGGGAGAATTCTGCTCCAAGTGCAGAATGCTAAACCATGGGGGGAGGAGGGGATGCACAAGACAAAGGAAAGAGTTTAGAACAGGTTTTTTTGGATATCTGATTGCTATTACCCTGCAAAAGAGCAAGAGATGAGGACAGTAGTAAGGTGTAAAAGTGGGGAAAGAGAAGTATATTCTTAAATGGTGTAGATAATGATTTTATACTTCCTAAATTTTGAGGTAAGTGATCTTGCCTATTTGGGAAGAAAGCTCGCACTGGCTTATCAGTCAATTAGAAACCCTTAGGACATATTTCAGGAAGAAGGTGCAGAGAAAATGTTCATTTTTAGATATTCATGGAGAAATTGTAAGAATGTTCCAGTTTGTGTGACCAACACTGATCTGCTTAACCATTTCCCTGTCATCTCCCTGTTTGCAATGAATTTATAAATGAATTTTTAATTGGATTCTACTGTTATTAGCAGTCTTTTTTTTTTTTTTTAATTCTAGGCAAATATCACAAAATGACTGGCAACTCTAGAGATAAGGTCTGCTCTACTTTCTAGCAGCAGCTGCAATATCAAAGGGGTTAATTTAGATGATCAAGGTTTCATCTTCTTGCCCTCTAAGGTCTGATTCATAAAGCTGAAGAGATGAATTCAGAAATTTCCAGAGACAAATGGGGGAGAAAATCAAGATATATGAAAAAGGGGGGTGGAAAATTAAGTTTTGTCTTAGTGTATGTGGTTACCAAGCAGGGCTTGAAATCACTTCTGTTCTTGTGCAGATAAGGTGTTGAGATGTTTCCCTCAGCAAAAGGGCAGTCTTCATATCCTGGGCCAATTTTCAATATTGAAACAGATCAATGATCCATTTAGTCTCCATCGCTGCCTAATGCTGGAGAGAAAGGCAGAAATCCTTGATGATGCATTTAACAGTTTAAAACTACAAAGATGAGACTGCTTCCAGCTAGTGTTTGTCTTCTGCCCCTAAAATATAAATACTAATCAGTCACTATTGTAATGCTGTTCTAGCTCATGTATTTGTATATGTAGTCGATACTAAACATCTTGCTGAGTTTTTCTAAGTACTGTGCTCTCAACATCCCATGGGTTCCAATTCAGCAGGTTAATTAAATGCTGTTTAACTACCACTGTCTTTAACATAACACCATCTTTCTATTAACTTTAATTTAGTTTTGCTCTAAATAAGCATTTCAATCTTTGTGAAAGAAAAAAAACAGGCCAAAATTGGTATAGTTCTAAACCAACCAGCCCAGACAGTACAAGCTGTGATGGACAGTTATGCTTGAATCTTCCTCTCAACTGAAAGGAAATAGAGGTAACATTCTTAATGTCTCCACTGGGACAGTTATGTTGGCAGCATCTGACTTGGATTTGATTGGGTTTTGCTTTCCAAATTCTAAACAGAAGAATTCTGAAATTTGCTTATCATGTTGCTAAAGCCTGAGATGTTAAAGGTAGTTTAAAAAGCTTCAGAGGTAATGATGGTGCTTCCTAAAATCATGCAGATGTGCCCTGTTGTGGAGACCAGTGGATATAGCCATACACCCTAAAGCCGTGGAGACCCAAGGAACCTATGATGCTATTTTCAAAAGAGTAGTTTTAAAGAAGGTCATGATAAGCTACTGGTGCAAAGGATGTGGTGAATGGTGCTGGGCTTAAATATCCATTGTGTGGATATAAATTCAAAGAGAAGGTGAATGGAAACAGTGGGGCCTCACAGCAAAGTGCTGGGTTATTATTCCAACCAAATCAAGACAAATCTAGGGCAGTTCCACTTACTTTTTTCTAAAACTGACATAAAAATGCAATCCTAATAGAGGTGGGCTACTGGCAAGCCCAGATGGGTGGATGTTGTGTGCTGGTTGATTCTGGCTGTGGTAGTTTAAGCTTCACTTGCTCAGCCTCCTACCCTTGTGAAACAGCAAAGGTAGGACCAGGACGGCATGAGTGGGAGAGGAGGAGGAATGCTGGCTTAGAGAGGCACTGAAGGGCACAGGAACACTGGGGGAAAACACAAGTCTGGGTCTTGGTTGTTACTACCGGAAATGTTTTCTGATACTCATTGCTTATTTGGTTATTTAGAGTCAAAACTCATGCTTGCTCAGTGCAAGCATGGTGGAGCTTTGATATTGACTGAAGCTGCACTTAATTACTCTACTACATCATGGTGATCATAAATGATAACCATGAAACCAAGAAGACAATCAAGAAACCAAGATTTAACAGAGACTTCTAGGCCTTGTATTTAGGGGCAGAAGAAGAGGTGATCACAGAAGGAGAAAGACAGGGCTTGGAGTGAGTTCTTTGATGTGTTTTTACTTGAAACATGAAGGTGGGAAGAGAAAAAGAAGATGGTTTTGTTCATTTGAATCAGTTATGAGAAAAGGCCAAGCCTTTGCTTACCATCCTTGTGCACCCTGGTTTATGCCTTTAAAATGTTATATGCTCTGAGAAAGGACAAAGTTGTAGAGCAAACAGTGAGTATTCATTAAATGCAAAATAGGCTTTTAATTGAACAACCAAAGCCTGACTACATTATGTCTGGATTAATTTTACAGTGATACCAGGAGTCAGATAACTCTCTTCTTTCCTTCACAAACAGCGGACAGCTAGTAACCCAGTGAGAGCCCTACATTTAACCTTTTTCATTTTCTTTTTTAAATGCTGATTTCAGTCCTATGTGGTGTATAGAACAGTTGAAAGTTTAGACACAAAACCAAAAAATGCCAGTGCTCTTCTTATTTTTTTGATTATGTGCGGAAAAATTCCAGGCTATTTCTTCCTGCTTGCCTTTTCCAACAGAAAGGACAGAAACGAGCTGAATTTCTGCCTAGAGAATTCTCAGCACAGGTGTGCAGGCTGAGGGATAAATTCTCTGAGCAATGGAGAGGGGAGCAGTTAGCCAGTTTGAAATGTTGGGGTTTGTTAATTCTTACATTACTGACATGCCTTCAGTCATCAGATCACTTTGGTTTATTAGCAGAAAGAAATTCTCTCTGTTATTCTGCTTTTTAAACTATACATTCCAGAAATTATAAGGATAACTTAGAGATGGCTAGATGTCTCCCTAAAGACATGATGAATGGTAACGATAAGCTGCAGCAACGTGTGAGGAAAGCCACTTCAGCTCTACCCTGACAACTACGTTCAACAGTTAGGAGTGTCTGGGCTACTGTGGTGTCTGCTTTCTGTATGATGGCACAACTGGGTTATAGACAGTGGTATGGGCTCAAGTTGTTGCCTATGGAAATGATGGTCTATAATAATGTTTCTTCTCCACCTAACAAATAACTTTTTTGCATAGCGGTGCTCCTTACTCTGTGAGACACCTCTGCAGGAACCTCCAAGTGCAGGGATCTAAATGACCTTCTTCCCATTACATTTCTTAGGTCTAGAAGAAATAAAATCATAATAGTGGTCTGCAATGTATTGAAGGAGGAATGCAGACACATAGAATCCAGGATTAAGTTCCGATAGCATCTAAGTCTGTTATCTTTTTGCATTTGCTTTTTATTGTGTGTCTGTGAATCCACATGGTTTTGTAAATGTTCCCTTCCTGATGCATACCTCTTTGTTCTTTGAGAAATAAAAACAGCTGAGAATGTATGTATTGTTGAATGGACCTTATCAAATTCAGTCCACAGCCTTTAGGAAGTTAAAACAGAAAGTCATGGAGCACCTGCACAGATTCTTGTTTACCTTAGAGAATCTTAAAGATTTAATAACAAATGTTGTCCTGATTTATTTCTCAGCTTTCTGAAACCATCCTTGCAGAGAGAAGGCTGTTCAATGTGCTACATTTTGAATTAACAAGTTAATCTATAGCTTCTTGCTGAAAGTGAGGGGAAGCAATTACTGGTATGCATTAGATCACTTTAATTTCAGGTATACGTTCAGATGTATCTTCATTGGCCCAAAGAAGGACTGGGGTTTGGACAGAGCGAGTGAACAATGATTAGCCAAAGCAGCCCATGTTCCTTTTCATCATGAAGTTTAATCAGTTACTCGCTTACATGACATTTTTCAAAAGCTATTCATTACTCTTAAAAGATGCTTGATTCTGTGACAGGGCTGACTGTGTTGTCTATTGTTGCTGCTTTTACAGACAGGACGGTACTCATTTATGTGTCATATCCAAGAAGATGCCATTAACAGAAGTCCCAGATTCAGTGGTTTGATGCCAATATGAAAATGACTGATGTTGACCTACGTAAATGATACAAATCAATTAACAAGAGTTTTCCAATTATTCTATAGCATGGGTGAACTGCCACGAACAACCACAATGCCCTCTTATGCACAGCAGCATTTCTGCTTGCATTTTTTTCTAATTTCTTCCTGGCACAAATGTTTCTTGCCTAGAATTGTTATAAAACAGGTATTCTCGATCGCTGGGATTTGCCTCACTTGTGGGATGAGAGTTTGTAAAGGTAGGGCATAGGCTCCCTCCTCCCTCTGGAAAAGAAGCAGAGCATATTGCTATAGCTGGATATCACTCCTGCCTTTTCTCCGTCGTGTCTGCAGAATTTCTCAGTGCTGCAGGGCATTTTCAGCTGCATGTCTGAGTGCTGCTGGAGTTGCCACCTCATTTGCCAGGCTGGTGACCAGACCTGCATCCCATTATCCTTCCTGGTCCCTTCCCTCACGGCATCCTCAGAGGTCTGTAGTTTCTAATGACCTCCTACTTCTATCCTCCTTTAGGGTCCCAGGGTAAGTGAGGAAGAGAAATTAATGGAGATGAAGCTCACGTTTAAAAAATTAGAAACTGCTAATGTACATGGTGGAATAGTGCAGTGTAAATTTCTAGGCGTTACAAACAGGGAGGGCAATTTGTTTTATCTTGTTCTACTCTTTTTGCACAGCCATGGGCTACTTTGGGTACAGGGTGTTTCCTGTGGTTACTCACTGCCCTCTTAGGACATGTCCCACTCCTCGGACCTCATAATCAGATGTAATTTATCTCACCGTGCCACGCCATTACTGAAACCCACTTACCTGAGGCTGAATTTAGCCATTAGTCTATACATTTCTGGGTTTTCTGGCTGGGTGAAGAGTCTATCATGAAAAATATGAATTATTTAGAAATAGAATTTTGAAAGGGGGCAGGTAGGAAGCACCTGTGACTGGGAGAAAACAACAGTCTTCTCCAGCTGCATTGTTTCGATTAGCATTTTATATTTCCCCAGCACATGTACTCATAGTGCAAAGTCATTTTGAGGTAAACACCAGAGCAGAAGTGTTGTGTGGTGCCTGGGGAGGTCCCTTAGGAGGGGAAGCAGGAGCGTTGCATGTTATGCTATGCCTATTTGGAGTGAATCTTAGTGGGTTCTTTAAACATGGAGCCTCCTTTTCCTGCACACCCAGAATTTACGAATGCAGTTGACTTGCAGAAATGAAGCTAAGGCCATGAAACTGGGTAATAGAGGAGCTGCTTGATAGGCAGTCAGTGGAAATTCCTGGTGGAAACTAAAGCAGGTACAGAAGCAATAACCTAATGGGAAACACTATGCCTGCTAATGAAAGGGAAAATAGTGACGAGGGAGTGTGAAGGGGGATTATTACTGAAGCGACGAGGGAGTGTGAAGGGGGATTATTACTGAAGCAGTCGCACTTTGCAGAGCTCCTGCTTTTATATTCAGATTAGTTGATGATACGCTGACTCATGGAGTTTGCAGAGTTACTCTCTTCCATAGTATGAAACTAGCAGGTGATTTTTTTTCTTTTCTTTATTTTTTTTTAACCAACTGTTTCTGAAGGTTGGCTTTCTTTGCTTATAGTAAACGTCCTAGTTTTAAATTCAGTAGTGTAAGGCATCCGTCTCTGTCTTTTACCCCTGCCTGAACTGAACTGTGTGCTTTTTGATGTTGAAAAAGATATCTCACAGAGATTGCAGCTCGCAGTTGGTAATGAGGAGGAGTTACCATCACCGTGCTATTCGAACGTTTCAGTGTGCTTTCTGTAATGTGAGAGGATTATTACTGATGCTCTGCTGGCTCTATTCATTGTTGTGAATGAATTATGCTTTTAAGCTGGGCATTAGCCTAAAAATACCTTCAGCAACTTAAGTGGGGATTATTATTACTGGTCGTGTTTATGGGTGTTCTTAAAAGCCCACCAAGAATGGAGTCCCGTTGTGCCAAGCACTGTATGCAAGATGCTCTCTGCCCCAGTGAGTGTGTGTCTAAAAAGATCTATTTAGGATGGGGCCAGGGATAAAGCATACAAACAGGGTAATTTCACACAGCAGATACTTTTCTGCTAAAGAATGTAGGAAAGACTGACATCTTTTTCCTCCTGATACTCTGGTATGTCTGGAGAAAAGAAGGCATCTCTCCCCTGTATAGTTCTGGGTTTGTGTGGTGTGGGGTAGAGTCCTCCCAGCAGATATCTTAATGCTTGCCTTTATCTGCTCCTGCTGGCTGCAGTTTTGTTTGCTCTCTGTGGACTTCCCTTGGGTGTCACAGGATTGTGGGGTGAGGGATGGTGGGGAAGCAAAGGCAGGGAGTGATACCATGCAAGTCCAGCTCTCTGTTTTTCTCTTCAAGTTTGTCACCATGTTTTGATGCTGAATTATTGAGCGTTTGGATCTGGGCATGCATTTCACCATAAACAGAGCATTTTAGAAAAGAAAGCGAGGAGTTAGGTTACTCAAGGCATTGCCGTTGGATGGCTTATGGGGAAAGCTGTTGGGAGGAAACAACACAGACGAGTTCATGTGCTTTCTCATTTGCAAAGACTCAGTTGCCGTCTTATTTCTCCCATCATAAAATTGTCTCTTTGAGTTTTCCAGGTGGATGCATCACAGGGGCTGGAATGTAGCCTGACAGGTAGAAATCAAAAGCAGCATGTCTTAGTGATGCTTTGTCAGCTGTGAATAACAAGAAACATTTGGGGGGTTGTTCTGAAAATCCAGATGCCATCCATTGTCAGCTCTCAGCTTCTGCTGCCCTGGGCAAACCTCATAATATGTCACGGGCAGAATGTTTGCTGTGCCATGTGTTTTGCTCCCACAGATATTTGCTTAATCTGCGTGTATGGCAACTCTAAATCAGGTGTCAGCTTCTTTCTGGATTGAAATCTCTATTGCCCTTGTAACCTGAAATCCAGAGGACAATATTGAAGATGTTCTGTGGCTACCAGGATGATTTGTGCTTAATTCAGGTGACTAATTGCATAAAGCTAAAAAGCAAACACAAACTCTCTAGAGCATTATGTTTTTGCATAGTGATGCTGATAAATAAACCGACAGTAGAGAAGGATGAGACCCGCAGCAGTTAGTCAGAGCTTGGTAGTGACCTCCCCATCCCCACTGGCCATGAGGCCTTGGTGCGTATAATGGATAACCTGTCCCTTTTTCAGTCAAGCGTCATTTCCAGTACAGTCTGTGAACAATTGTCTAAACGTATGTTAGTCTGGTGTGTGTGTGTTTGTCTGTGTATATATATGCTTATATATGATCTGGAATTACTTAGGCTGAATATTTTAGGATGCTTGTTTGATATAGTGATATATGTGACAATATATAGATCTATTCATTGGAATAACAATACTTAGATGTTTGTATAAGTGTGTTGCGTGCTGCATTACATATACACTCGTATCACTGGATATTAAAAAGTATACCATGTTTTCGCTTGACGGTGCACTTCATATATATTATGGGAGTAATATTTTACCAACCAAATAGTCTACGATGCAAATTTCTTCTGCTTCTGTTCCTCTTTCTTTTAAACCTCTGAACTCAAATACCAAAAGGAGCAGATTCACCACAAGATTCTTCTCATCCTGTGCTTAAGATAGGTTGTATTCAATATTCAGTAAGCTCCTTGTATTTTAAATCCAAAAGATAACTCTTTAGAGATGTGACAAAACAAAAGTTTTGTTCTTCAGAAATTACATATTAATGAGCTAGTGGTAAGATGTTAATTAGAGTACCCTTTCAAACTCCAATCTTCAGCTGGCAAGAATAGGAGAAAAAACAATGAAATGCAGGCTAGTGCCATGCAATTTCTCCAAATAAAGATCATTAAAGTTTGTGACAAGGCTTTGATGCTGAAACACTGCCTCACTCGTAGTAAACACCCAAGTGAAGCAAATACTCGACCTATCTGACAGGCCATGAATGCTTCCATTAGCATGGCATAATTCTAATGCATTTAGCGTGTATGTTTAATGCTAAATGCATTAGCACTTAATGTCAGGAGCTCCAGACCTACTAGAGTCAAGGGGTTAACACAAATTAAGAATTGCAAGAGAGGTTTGTCACTCTTTATAGCTTTGTGTTAGAAGTCCTAATTTCATTACTGATGCTTACTCTGTAAGGAAAGAGTATTATTTTTGTGTTAGGCTCTTTTTCTTTCTTTTGAAAGTAAAGACCACTTACCCTGCTAGCATTTGCTACCACAGTAACACCTCCTGAGAAGCCTCAATGTAACATCACGTAAATATATATAGTAATATAGTAAAACCTGCAGAATGTGTTACCTAAGAATATTTAGCTGCCCAGTTTAATTAACAGATTGACATTAAAAAATCAAGTCTGTAATGAACACCTATGGTTAAAGGTGGGCTTTGGGGTTCTTTTGTTTAGCCTTTCTGAAAACAGAACATTTTGGACTTCAGTTGTGTGAGAGAGTGAGGCCAGCGCCTGAAATACAGCAACCCAGGCCACAGCTACAGGGAGCCTTCCCTCAGCATGCACTGAGGATTAAGCAGCCCTTAACCTTTCCACTTGACCTTGCCCCTCTTCATATTTCAGCACAGGCAGTGGCACAGCTGTGCAGTGATCCTCACTGGGGATCAGCCCAGCTGAAAAATAACATGGGAGGGGGAAACTGGTACAACAGAGGAGTTGACTTAGAGGCTGGAATGAGCACAGAGGGATGGGCATCAGTTTTGCCATGTTGCTGATGATTGCTTTAACCGCACAGAGCTTGCTTTATTATTCAGTGTGCAATGAGGAAGATGCACCTGATCTCCTTTACAGCACTGCAAAGCGACAGTGCTTCATTGCCTTAATAGTAATTTCTTCTAGCAGTAGTAGTGTTAAAGTCAGTGGGACTGCAAACAGAGCATAAAGAATATGCCAGTCTTGCTAGGGTCAGGATGAAGAGCTGTTATGTTGATTGACCTCAGGAAAAAATTATTTTGAAGGGTTTTTAAAATGATTTTAATTAAAACATGTATTTAGATGAGTGGGTTTTATGCTAATTGGCACTTGTATATCACCCTCATTCTTGAAAAAGTTTTAAAAAATCTTAAAAACTTTAGCTTCTCACAGTGCTTCAGTGAGACGATGCTTAACTCTTCCTCGCAGGAAGGCAGTAAGGGCAATGTTTGCTCGCCCATCGCCAGCGTGCCAGGGCCCAAGCACCCCAGCAGGTCTTACTTGCCTTGACCAGGGGCCTCCCTGCAGGCAGCTGCTGCCCAGGACTCCATTTGAGCTCGTCCCTGGTCCTCACTGAGCCGTGCCAGAGGTGGGTCTGGTGGAGGAAGCTGAAGTACAGAGGTAACGTGGCAGGAAAGAAGACTTCATCTGTCACTTGTTTCCTGTTCAGAGACCTTTGCTTTCTTTTCCATGAGGGTAAGCTCTTGTGCTTGGTACTTTGCTACACTTTGAGTGTTTTGCTACTGATAGCAGCTAGGTGTGCAGGTATACTTTACACAGCATATCTTGACTCACAGCTTGTGTGGTAGGTCCAGCCTGAGAAATACGTCTATGTGATTTGTGACCTTTTCCCCAAAAAAGGAGTAAATACTGCTATAAGAGCAGACATCTCCTCTTGCACCCTCCATCTGCCTTTAACATCTCCTGCCAAGGTCTGGAGGTGGATCTCAGAGGGTCTGATCCTACTCTTGTCACTCTGTGAAGGATTGCCTCAAGATCCCAACAATTTGTTTCCTTCTATCACTACATCACTTCCCTACCCCAGTGTTTCCCAGCTGCAGTCTTGGTTCTCCAGCATACACATGCACCAGTAATGAGGCTGGGGGTACAACTGTGGCTTCAGAGGGGACCAAGCATTCATCTTGCTAACTGAAAGGATGAACAGTATATTTTCTTTCCCTTTTCAGGCATGCTGGGATTCTTAACCTTTCAAAGTATTCTTAACATCGGCTCCTTTCAATAAGCATGCATTGTTGCTAACATGCCAGCATATTCCTAGGGTTATGGCTACGAGAACAAGTTACTACAGGGAAAGATGGAGAAGAGTTATACTGCAAGGTAAGAACTGGCTGTGGAGCAGCTAACATAGTGTAGAGCTGCACTTCTTTACCCTGTAGCAGTTTGTTCATTGTCCTGGTTTGAGGACATTCATGTAGCCGTACCCTAGCACTAGCCTCATTAACCCTGCCGTGTCCTCAGAGTACATTGCTGTCAAATGAGCCAGTCCAACATTTTCTGTGTGTGGAAGAGCTTAGTGGTTTTCCTACACTTAGTCTGAAAACCAGCCATCTGATCAGTGATAAGCTACGTGCTGGGCAGCACAGAGTTAAAATGCCTATAACCTAAGCTGTATCACTAATAGAGCCTAAACTGACTATAGCCAGTATATGAGCATTGAACATTCCTCTGCTTATCTTAAATTGATTGCAAGGTATCATTTTAAATTCAGGGGAAAATCCCGTTAAGAATATATTCATGGGAGGAAATCAGCTCAAAGTGTCTACTGTGAAAGTGTGCCTTGATTTTAATTTTTTTGGCTTTCATTTCATGAAGTGTTAGGTAAGTGGATAAGCAACAGAAATTATATGATAAAGTTGTCTGTGTTCTGCATTTACATTTGGGTAGTAATTCCAGATGAGAAAGAGAGCCCTGTGATTTGACATACACCTTGTGCTAACTATCATGGCGTATTCTGAGAGTCTGATTTAGTTGTTTTTGGATGAGGTGGAAATTAATTAACAGACACCAACATGCATGCCTTCCCCATGAAAACCTGAGTGGTGAAGTAGGATGGATCTCTGGCTCTGCCATCAAAAGGATTGACGTAATGAATAGGAAGCAAGGATAACTGCTGATATGAAATGAGACAGAAAGCTGGAGCTAGCTGGAGTTTTATCCTCATTCTCTAATAAGCCCTGTGGTATGTGGAATCAATAGGACATCTCCAGGACAGCCTCTTGCAGCAGAATGGAGGTGAATGTCTAGCATATGCAGGTGTGGGAAGGAGCTATTTTCCAGCTGTGGCTTCTTAACAATCTCTGGGAATGCAAACAATCTCTGGGAATGCAAAGGGTCCAAGGCTTCCCACTGCACCTGGCTTTTGGGAAGTGTAATAACTACTCCTCAGCTGGCCAGCAACTGAGATCACTGCTGTTGCTCTCAGTTTCTTCTTGGATCTTGGGTTTTATTTTGGTCTAACCTTGGTTCTCTCTCCATTCCCCTGGTATCTAACTCTGTCCGTTAGACTGCCCTGCTAATGCTTTGACTGCAATGATCCCTAGCCTAGCTGTCTGCGCTCTATAAAATGAGACCTTTTCTTCCTCATGCATCCCTGTTTTAGCACACCTTGAAACTGAAAAGAGTGATAAATTGAGCTCAGACTGTACCTTGGGAAGAATTACAGCTGTCTGAACAACCATGCATGTGGGCTGAGTATTTTCCTCTGTCCTTTGCATTTTAAAGTGACATTTGCTTGATCTGAGCACTTAGATTAAATTCATGCATTTCAATAACCCTTGTTTATTAGTCTATATGGTATTTGTCAGCTCCAATTGTAATACATTTTGCTGTGGTTTTGGCAGTCTTCCTTATATTCTTGAAATATTTGAACATTGTTTGAAAAAGAACCAAAAAGAAAAAAAAAACCAACAACCCCTCAAAATCTGGTAAAATTCCTGATTTCTTAGATGCTCTACCAACTATATAAATAGACGTCTGTCTCAGGGTTTTTTCATCTGTGACCTCCCCAGTATAAATTTCAATAGGCAAATTTAAATCTCAACACAAAAACAAATTGCTTGCTGTTTATAAAATGCATATATTTGTGTTGTAAATGAGTGTAATGGATGTAATCCAATAACACTGCTATTGTCAGGATCACTTTCTTTTTGCTTATTAAAATTACATATACATTTAAAACAGATTTATAACTGCCTATTTCTATACCCAAGCAAAATCTGGCATTTCACTAGCTGTGCCTTTGATAGTTAAGACTTCTGTGGATGTTTTCCTGCTTTCTTTGTGGTTAGTGGGAACAGGAACTGTTTATTTTGAAGGTTCTTATTTTTAGCATCTTCAGCTGAAAATGTGTCTACTCAGTTATGTCACTGCCACAGTTGTAATTTATTAAAAATACATGTAGATTAAATGGAAACATACATATAGATTAATGGAAACTTTCTTTTTTATATACTTCTAGCAAATATTCTGACTCCAGGTTCAATTTTGCTTCTAAAACTTGAGTTTATTGGATGGCCAAGAAAACAGTAAGTTACTGTGGCTTTACGGATTACACCTACCAGTGACATGTGCTTGGCATTGCCAGCTCTTCCAAGGATGCCTCCCTCGTGGGCTGCTTGGTCCTGCTGGTCACTGCTGGCACTCTCGGGCACTGCTGTTTGTCCAAGGACTAATAGTGGGGCACAGACTTGCTTACTTTTCCAGACACTCAGCATAATCCTCTTACACATCCACCTATTTCTTCTCTCACTAAGTGGTTGAATATTTTATTTATTTGCAAAGTGCTCATGCAGGCTTCATTTATATTGCATGCACTGTGTGTTCAATGCATGCTATATGTCTTTATATGCTGCAGTTGTACACTTCCCAACCTGTATCTCTTCCTCCATGCGACACCACAATGCCTTGTACGGACATTTCTTAGTCCTCGGACAGCTGATGTTCACCTTGTTAGCCTGTCCTGCAGCTGTTGATCACTCTCAAGCTCCCTCATTTTTTCAGCTGCACAGCTACCATGATTAGACTGCATATTCTTAAGACCTTCATAGGATTGTTCTAACCTGTGCCAGGAATGACCCAAAGAAATGGTTGGGACTGTTTTCTTCCCTGTTTTCAATAATCTATTTACAACATGTGCATCTTTATATGCACAAGTCTTTTTGGGGTCAAGGCCTCACTGGTGTCTTCCAGGTTCATCCAGCATCAGCTTGAATGAATTATTGCTTTGTGCAATCACTAAACAGAGAAGGTAGTATGTTCTGGCAGAGCAGAACCTCATGGGCAGTAATTAGACTTAGCATCTGTAAATTATTTTGCAACCCACATCAGAAAGGTGCTAAAGCAGCACCTCTACAGGGATTATTAATGCATACAAATAAAATGAAATTTTGAATGCTAAATAACTAAACAAAACCCAAAGACAGATATTAAAGGTATTCTAGAAAGGCTATAAATCAGTTGCAGCCAGTAGGTTGGAATAGAGTGTGGAAGCGCTAGAAACACATCTGTCATCAGGGTAGCTGTAGCAACCTTATTTCCTGACTGCAGAAAGAGAAGCTTTGATCATAGCTGTCACTGAAGTACTAATTTCTTAAAAAATGAGTTAAAAGCCAGTATAAAGTTTAAAAAAGAATGGAGGTTTGTGACTTTGAAAACTTGTTTCAGATGTTGATTTTCTTTCTTCATAAAATGTATTTTAATTAAAGTAAGTTAAGGCCCCTAATATTTTGCATTTGTTAAGTTGATTTCATCCTTTTCTTCTTGCTTACCTGTCGACCTCATTTCATCAGTTATCTAAATGTAGTATTTCTTTAATTAGTGAGTAGTGACTAACATCGAGGAACTGGAACTGCTCAAAATTGTATTATGTAGTGCTGTAAATCAGGTCAAAACCATACTTGGATACAGAAAAGAGATTCTGTTTGTCAGGTGGGTATTTACCGTGATGTTTTAATTCAGGTCAGTGGTAAGCTTTTAAGGTAAGCTCTCATTCACTGCACTGTGGTTCTTGGAGTGCACAAAGTGGATTTCTTCAGTATGAGACTAAGTCAGAAGAGATGCTCCAGGAGTGCACCTAATCTGTCTGCTAATGGACACTTAGCCCACTTAACTCAAGCTTGGGCTAGTCTGAAATAACTTCCCCAAAATGCAGGGCCCTCAGCACAGCTGCTAGGCTCTGCAGATCTCCTATCACACGCGGGTAGCCTGTGATTCCTGTGTTGCACGTTCTGCCTTTACTCTCCACCTGGTAAAGAGAGAATATGTTAAGATTGTGGCATATTTTTCTTACTGAGGACATGCTCTGAACCTGTGAGGTTTTTATGGTATTTCAGCCTCATGGAAAAAGGGAATATGAAGGCTTGTGGTTAGAGAAGAGGGAGGGGAATAAGCCTGTGTTTATTCCTCACTCTGTTGGCCCTAGAGAAGTCCAGAGCATCATAACTGGAGTTAGAAAAGTCCTGCTGTGAGGAATGCATGGGTGTACTTATTTCTTCACTTTGAAGTAGGGAGAAATGATTTAAGAGCTGACTGTGAAAGTAGACATAGACATAAAAATAGACAGAAAGAAATCATTCTGACACCACTGCTTCCTAAAGACAACTGGGAGCTGGGAGTGAGTCCTTTAAGGGATCCTATAAAGTGATGTTTGTTTTTGAAGCTGTTCTTCAAACTCTTCTGCATTTTTGCCGGGGCATCCATAAGAAATGATACCTTGGTGTGGAATATTAGCAAATCAAGTGATCAGCTTTGGTTTTAATGGCTTCTTCTAGATACAAACCACCTACAGCTGTACATGGAATTGCACCTGTTGTTTGTGTGAAGTTTGTGTGCTTACAGTGATAAACTAGAAAATCAAGTCCAACCATTAACCTAATACTGCCAAAGCCACCACTAAAGCATGTCCCTCAGCATCATGTCTGCCCGGCTTTTAAATACCTCCAGGGATATGATTCTACCACTTCCCTGGGCAGCCTGTTCCAATGTTTGATAACCCTTTCTGTGAAGAAATTTTTCCTAATATCCATCCTAAACCTTCCCTATCATAACTTGAGGCCATTTCCTCTTGTCCTATCACTTGTTACTTGGGAGAAAAGACCAGCCCCCACCTCATTACAACCTCCTTTCAGGTAGTTGTAGAGAGTGATGATCTTAAAGGTCCCTTCCAACCTAGATGATTCTGTGAGTGTTATCCTTGCTGCATCCATTAGCTCATGCTACTCCGCTAAAGCCTCTTGAGAGAAAGTGGTAATTCAGCTATAGGAAAGAACTTGATTAGAAGCATGGAGAAACTGGGCTGACTTCTGATCTGACTTGATATAACTATGCAACCTCACCTCCTGTGAAGCTGCAGCCATTATATCTGTACAGGCAGGCGTCTGCTGTCTCTGCTAATTCCCTGAGCTAGGTGGCCATGAATCAGTGCTGCTTGTTCAGACACATGGGGCCACAAGCAACCCCTACAGCAATAAGTTCTGTCTCTCCTCTGCAGGCTTGTCCCAGCACTGATAAGCATCTTTGGGGCTGATCAGCCCCTCCAGGGTGGAGTCCAGGAAACTATCCACACCTGAGAGTGTCCACATGTAGGAGCCAAACTGGAACCCAAACTTGAGACAGAGCCTTATCTGATCCTGCCTTAGTTTTATATATTAACATGAAAAAATGCGAGAGGCCAACATATTCCTCTTTCATGGTCATCTTGTATTTGGTTCTGTGTTTTAGCAAAAGTACCTTGGTCTTGAACCAGCTGGCCTCCCACTCAGTCTGGGGTAGATGGGAGGGAGCTGAGTTTTATGGTGGGAGGTAAACAGAAGGGGAGGGACCATGAATTTAGAGTAGAAAAAACGCCAAACAATACAAAACAAAACAAAAAAATATGCTCATGTTATCTGTCTATACTCATCTCTGAAAGAAACATCAACTTCTAAGCCTTCATGTCAGTATGTCAAATTCAAATTTTCTAAGAAATAATTCACTGCTCTGGTTATTCAGAGATTTCAGCTACGCAACGTAAATGCAGGAAGTGTGAACAAATTGCTGTGTCATATCTCTGGTAAGAATTTGCTGCTGGATGAGAGAAATGACCTCCTTCAAGGTTTGGTTCCTTTTGATACTCTGCTTATCGCTGTTGACTTGCAGGTGAGCATCAGGCTTGAGATGGTAACTCATCAGGCTGTGTTTGGTAACTGAGCTAGAAATACATGAAACAAAATAGAGAATCACTTGCATTTATAAACGTTGGATTCACCTTTATTTTGAATGTTGATTGGCTCTTGATAGTATGTTAGAATAAGGAAATGAATATTTAGAAACAGTGAAATCATTATCAAGAGAATGAATGGTGTAAACCAAGATACTACATGGGAGAAGGGCGGAAATGTATGACGGTGGTTAAACAAAGCTGTTTGCGTTCGTACTTGGAGGTAAAGAAGTGTTCAAGGGAATGAAGACCTATATGGGTTGGCTTTGTATCGAGTACTTAAGATGTGGCTGTGGTGTTTTTTTGTTTTTTTTTGTTTTACCATTCTCAAATGATAATGATGAGAGGTATTACAATATGTTGTTTTGAACTTAAATTTCAAAATCTGCAGAAGGAATTTTCTCCTGGATATTGTTGTGAACTCAGGACAGTATAACATTCTGGCTAATGTGTTAAGTGTTACATCTCTTAACAGGATATCAGACCTACTAAAGCAAGCACATATCTTCGGGATTTGAATATGTGTGAATCCTAGATAATGCTACAAGTGAATAAGTGTAGAAGAATCCATCCTACGTGACATCTCATTTCTGCCTTTCACTTAGTTAAAGCCAATAATAGGCTGAATAATAGGTAGATGTAAGCTCAGATGCGCTGTGTTAGTACTTACAGTGCTTATTCAGTGGTACCAGTTGCGTGAATATGTGAAAGCTCTGAAAGATCTTCTGAGTAACACCCGTGCAGGTTAGATACTATCAAATCCTGGTATCATATCTTCAGAACAGGACTGGGAGTGGAACAGCTTTTCTATCCTTGAAGACTTCCGAATTTCAGACTTCCAGTGCTGGTGCATCACGGGTGCTGAAGGGTTTAGAATTTCTTTGGTGTGTGACGAAAACAGAAAAAAACTCAACCAAATTACCACAGATTTGGAACCTCCTCCCATTCCTATCAGGTAATATCCTGACTGACTGTTGGGATAACAGAGTTCATTTAGATTTAACTTTTTTCTGTTGGGGGAGTAGGGGGGACAGGACACAACTACTAATTTGAAAAGTCTATAAAGCTTCTAGCTTCACAAGTATCTGCTATTGTATGAACCACTCTGGTGGTTCATTTGCAAAGGGTAAAAGCACTGATCTGGGGAATCTAGTGGCAGAGATGTGTAACGTTAATCTCACGTCTTCTTCAGTGTATCTTTATCCCAACAGCCACTGTGTGCAGCATGGCTAATGCTTTGAACTACGTAGGCGATCACGTATTATGCTGCCACAACCACAACTCAAAATACAGATCCATGCTTAATAACAGTAACTACTTTCATACATCTTGCAGGATATATTTCTGTGCTTACAGCCATACCAGCTGGAAGATACAGGTTGGGGGAGAAGGGAGTGAAATGTTCTTTGAGAAGTCTTTTTTTATGTTTGCTTGAACAAAGGCGTTTAGCAAACACAGAGAAAGGGAAATTGCCTTTCCTCTGAAGATTAGAAAAGTCAGCATTTGTTTAAGCAATCTATTGTGCCATGCTGTAAAACCCCTGTGCCTTTCAGTCGAAAGGAATGGGAAATGAAAGGTTTGCATTTTAGGATCATAGAATCGTCTAGGTTGGAAGGGACCTTTAAGATCATCGAGTCCAACCATGAACCTAACACTGCCAAAACCACCACTAAACCATGTCCCTCAGCACCACCTCTACCCGGCTTTTAAATACTTCCAGGGGTGTGATTCCACCACTTCCTTGGGCAGCCTGTTCCAATGCTTGACAACCCTTTCAGTGAAGGAATTTTTCCTAATATCCATCCTAAACCTTCCCTGGCACAACTTGAGGCCATTTCCTCTTCTCCTATCGCTTGTTACTTGGGAGAAGAGACCGACCTCCACCTCATTACAACCTCCTTTCAGGTAGTTGTAGAGAGCGATAAGGTCTCCCCTCAGCCTCCTTTTCTCCAGGCTGAACAACCCCAGTTCNGGAATAGGCCTCCATACCAAGCCCTGGGGAACACCACTTGTGACCAGCCGCCAACTGGATTTAACTCCATTCACCACCACGCTTTGGCCCGGCCTTCCAGCCAGTTTTTCACCCAGCGGAGAGTACATGCATCCAAGCCATGAGCAGCCAGTTTCTCCAGGAAAATGCTGTGGGAAACAGTGTACTATTCCAATGTCTACCTGCTCTTACAGAAGTACAAACATGACTGTATCTCCAGTAGTGAATCCTGCCCTTCTTTTTAAAGACATTTGAGCATTGAATTTTCTGGGGCATATCTGGAGAATCTAAAATACCGAAACTGTTAACATACTGCCCTCTAAAACATCAAATGCGTATGGTCAGTGCTTGGTCCTTGAGCCAGAGGCTACCTTGTAGGAGCAGGTGAATGACCTCTGTCACAGGGACACGTGTGGTGATCCCGAAGCCAGGTAGCTCCTTTGTCTCTGTTCAGAGGTGCCAGTGACTGGAAACTTGACTGGATCTGTCACAGCTGGGAAAAGGGATTTTTCTGAGGTGCCAGAATAGGAAGGAGGCTCTCCCCGGCTGACAGCGAAGCGCCCTGATTAGAGGGTGCCCCAGAAGTCTCTCTCCTTGCTGCAGGCTGGCTGATGGATTTCTTTTCTGTCTAGGAGAAGGAGTAAGAGCTAGAAGAGCAGTATACACAGCTTTCATAACTGTCCCTGCTTTAAGTGGCATGCTGGACTACATGACTTTCTAAGGTCCCTTCCAACATGAACTATCCTGCATCCCAATTAAAAAAATCACTTGGTGACCCTGCCTGGGAGCCTCTTCCCTCCCCCTGACATTCTTCCTTCTGCAGGTGTGGACATTAGAAGCTACTGGCTCTGTAGGAGCAAAGTTTCTGTGTTAACCTGAAGATCTGACCCTGCTTGAGATATTCAGCATTTCTCTATTTATCATTATTCTAGATGAGATGTAGAGCACAAGTGAACCTCTACACTGTCTTAACAGATCACTTGGATTTCTGAAAAGACCCTGAAATTCAGAATATGCTGAGTTCACATTGTTCTGCTCCCCCTGTGAATATACATTAAGATTGTATTGTATGTGAAGAAGGACCTTGCTCTGAGTTTGTCTTAGGGTTTTCATTTCTGTTGGCTTGCTGCTGAATAGTTCTTCCTTTCTTTGGTTCAAGCCTGGGAGGGAGGCTTATTTGGTAAGCTTAGCAATAGCTGTGTAACCTTTATTTTTACTTAGCGGTGTTATTTCTTTCTTATGACTGTTGCAATTGCCTGCCATCTTGGGGCTTCTGGACCTGCTTCAATAAATTGTATTCTCTTTTCCTGTTGCCCTGAGGATTTGTGAAAGGAGGGGAAACTGGATGGGTTATGTAGTGGGCCACAAGTTGTGGAAGGAGTGTTAGACATATTTTACTTGTCTGTGCTTACATAAAACGGTTGTGGTAAGTCACCACAAATGACAGCCAAGGAAGAAATCGGTGGCTAAGAAATTTTTATTTGACAAGTTGATACAATGTGAACAGGGAGCTGCTAACCCCCTTTCTTCTTTGCCTATAGTGGAGCATTATTGCTGACCTTTATGAATGTGTGTGTGCTCTTGGGTGGATCAAAACATTGTCAGGAACCATCCCTGAAAATACTAAGTAGCGTCTACCAAAAATGTCACCTTCTGAAGTTGCAGTTATCAGAAGCTGCAGTGGAGAGAACTTCCCAGGAGACTCACTTGTACGCTACAGCCATATGCTTCTGGAAAATTCTTGCAGTGGAGTTCTTTCTCTTAAAAATCACTCTTTCCACTTACATGCTGCAGCTGTGGTTTTTGTAAATTTTGTTTACACCTTTCTTAGGAGTCCTTATTTATAAGTTTCTATGTGAAGCCTCAATGTTTTGTACATCAATTTTCTTTCCCAAGAGACTACGAAATGACTCAGACCAGCAGCCTTCTGTGATTCCAGCATCTGTATTTATGAGCTAGAGGATGTGCATGATGCAACATTTCATTTTGCTTTGCTTTTTGTTTTATATACTTATTTTCTCTTGGCATATTACTCATTTCTCCCTTTCTGTAAATATACCATGGTGTAGATTGCCTCAGACCAATTTTTACTTTCTTTGCTCTTTTGCCCTGGTTGATGGTCCTGCTCAAGTAGTTTGTTGGCCTTACGGTCACCTTTGGACTAACTGGCGTATCGTCGTTCTATCAGCAATTCTCAGTTTCCGAATTGCCGTGTTTAATAATAGTAGTTTTGAGATTCAGCATTGTCAACTTTGACTGTTCCCTTGACCTCCTCATTTTCCTGGGAGGTTATTGGGATGGATATATAATGGAAGAATGTGTTAAAAGAGATGCTGTGGCATTCATTACTCTTCCTATGAACCTTCATTTGTAAAAGCTGGTTAATGGTAATGTAGCTGCTGTCCAATGTGCTCTCAGTTAGCGTATGTCATGCATGCAAAATAGATATGCCTTTCTTGCTTCACTGCAAAATAGCTTACTGTTTGCTATCTACTAGCAAAGTAGTGAGAAATATGCTATCCTGTCCCCCTTTAAAGTAATAATCCATTTAGTACGCAGGTGGATTAGTTCAAGTGGTTGGGTTAAAGAAATGTTTTTGTAAGAAAAATTCACCATACTAGGTACATAATTAGCTTTTGCTTTTGTTTTTGATGTGTTTAATCCGAGGGTTTAGTCTTCTGTCCCTTTTTTTTTAGAAACATAGGTATTAGGCATTCTCTTTAGTGCTCTTACAACCTCCTGACTTGGTGCTGATGCGTTCTTAGAGAGCTGGAATTAACAGGGCTTCAGGTTCAGTAGGTCCACAAGAAAAATAAACACTAGAGTCAGGACACTTCAGGTGTACTTATTCCTAATGGGTAATACTAACTGGATGGTGGTGACTGTTTTACATATGATGACAGCCTGGAGAAGAGAAGGCTCTGGGGAGACCTTATAGCAGCCTTCCACTATCTGAAAGGGGCCTACAAGAAAGCTGAAGAGGGACTTTTCCAAGGGCATGTAGCGATAGGACGAGGGGTAACGGCTTCAAACTGGAAGAGGGGAGATTTAGATTAGATCTCGGGAAGAAATTTTTCACTCTGAGGGTGGTGAGACACTGGAACAGGTTGTCCAGGGAAGTTGTGGAGGCCCCATCCCTGGAAGTGTTCAAGGCCAAGTTGGATGGGGCTTTGAGTAATCTGATCTAGTGGGAGGTGTCCTTGTCCATGGCAGGGGGGTTGGAACTAGATGATCTTTAAGGTCCCTTCCAACCTAAACCAGTCTATGATTCGCTGATTCTATGACAGGGTCAGATCCCAGATGTAAAGAGTTTTCTGGTAGGCTTCATGCTTCTCTTTGGAGCAATAAGTCATCTAATTGAAGTCTTGCTTTTTATTTGGAAAAAGCTACACATTACACAAGGACTCTAAGATACTTTCAGAAATCTTATTAGGGGCATCAGAATTGTGTGACCTTGTATTGGACTTCTAATATTATTTGAACATGGCTTCTTTTGTCTTCTTTTGCTCAGTTACAGGGAAGTAAATAATGTGCATAACTGAGCCCCTAGTGAAAATTTGTCTTACGTCAGTTTGTTCAACTTTTTAAGTAGCATTCCCTCTTGCCTACCTAACGCTTGCACATGACAAGCAATGGGACCCTGATCCTTTTGCCCTTTGTGTGTTCAAGATTATAGTGAGACCATCTGCAAACAAGTTCCACTGTACATGTAGGGCCAGACTATCAGTAATTGATTGCAACTCCAAAGACACCTGCTGGTAGTCTATTTATAAATCTAGTCCACATTGAGTGAAGTCCTTGGGGATAAAAGAGCTTTATATATGCAAAATATTCATTTTTCTTCTAAGTGGGGTAAAGCTGCTTCCATCTCAAGGGATGAAAAACCTGGGAGTGTTCATGGAATTGAGCCCATCTTTTAATGATCGTATCAGCAGAGTTGCCAGGCTGACATTTGATTATCTCTGAACAGTGTAGTGCCGCATTACCACCTCTCCCAAATGGATGTTGGATTGCTTATCCATGCCTTTTGCAACACCCTGGTGGAATTAATTCAACTATTCCTGGAGCACTTCCAACAGAGACAATTCACTGGTAACAACTGATCTAAAAGTTTCCCTTCCAGGATTTTAACTCAGTCTTTGCATGCTTTCATCATCCTGGGGTATGTGGTGCTGACTTACAGGTGCAGGATAACAGGAAGCTGTATCTCGCTTTGCAGTGTGTGGGTTAACACAGTCATTTTTCATCTCTGAAAACAAAGGTCTCAACAGACTTACGGTCATGAGTAAAGTGAGTTTGGTGGCCCTGACCTCATCTCTAGCGGATGTTTGTCTGCAATATAAACCAACAATATGGATTGGCGTGGTTCATGATGATTGGCAGTCCTCTCTTACATGAGATCCAGGGAAGGGCTACCTGAGGGTGCTAAAGGCCACAGCTGAGGTGAATTAGCAGAGCTATGTCAAAAGCTTAATTCCTGGGCACACCTCATTTGTTTCCACTCAGACCCGTAGCAATTCATTACTATGAATGTTAAGTAGTTACCAGTCTATTAAAGGGAGCTGAAACAAGAAAAATGCCATTGGTAGATGTTGCTGAAGTTTTGGGGGTTTAGTGCACCTATAGTACTGTGCAGGCCCCAGTTGCTGTGCTGATTTTCATAAAGGTACAGCAGTACTTCCACCTTCAAACTGTTCATATTACCCTCTCTGTAGCATTAGAAGTCAGTGCCGGTGGTTTATTGATGTTGTAGAAATACCTAATATGGCTGTGGCTAGGTTAAACTCTTGTCTGCATTCAGGTAACTTATACAATCTCTCTGTTATTACTATTCTAAACTGTGTGGCTCTGCTTGTAACTAATATGACCTGAATGCAGTGCACCTGTTGGGAAAACCTTCATTGCTCTCAGAAAGAGCAAGCCTGAAAACCAGCTTTTCATCAGAACACATCCTACTTCAAGAAGGCTGGGATTAGATCCAGTTTCAAACTTTATGGGTAATGCTCCTATCTGATTTCTCATTTGTATCTCTGCCATTTCTATTGGCAGAGCATCAGATCTAAAAGAGCCTCTGACCCAATAAATGCTTGAATTATTTAAGACGTGAGTTAATTTTCTTTGGGCATTGTAACAGATTTAAACATGATACCAGCAGAGAGGACTGTTTTCTGGAATTCCTTTCAAGTATTTTTTAAACATTTTTAATATATTTGCATTATGGTCAATTAAAAGGAGCTGAAACAATGCTAATAGTGGATTTGTTATTACTAATGCTTTTAAAATTCCTAGATTTGTGCTTCATGCTTGAGGGTATAACCCCACCTCTAACTAATGAGAGCTAAGAAGCAGCTTCCCTATGGGCAGATTATTCCATAACTGCGGTACAGCTGCTGGCTTGTCTCCCCAACTAAGCAAGGGCTAACATCTTGCCAAAGTCTCTTCCAACCTCTTCCCTTAGGGCATTGTTTATTAATTCAGACAAAAACCTCCGAGAGTAATGCAAAACAAAGCTATTCCTTGAACACCACAGCCTTTGTTCCATGCCCTCTTCTTTATCTTTCTTCTGCAGGGCTAGTTGTAGAGGAAAACTACTTAGTGCACATTCATCTCTCTCTTGGTCTTATTTGAGCATCAACCATTCCCTTTCCATCTGGATCTCAAAACTGCATGTGATGGTCTTCGCTAAAGTGGCCAGGATCCTGGAGCCCCTCCGTCTGGGCTAGTACACCAATTTTAATGTTTCTTTTTTAATTATCAGTTATAATAATGAAATGAAATACCATAATGAGGGCACAAAAATGCTTCAGAGATGCTTCAGCAAACCCAGGGAGATGTGACTGCCTATCCAAAGGCTGATTCAGACCCACTGTCACCTTTGGCTCTGACAATGGTTCTTGTGTGGTCCAATGTACTGTCTCATGTGAGTAGCGGGACTATGCAGGCTGTCTCTGAAAATGCGATTAGATGACTCTGAAACAACGAATGAAGATGGCGTGGGAAAGTCTCTGCTTGTGTTTGGATGGCAAGATCAGGATGAACAAGTGACAGATCTGGAGCCTCAGTGCAGCATTCTGGTCCAGCAGCAAGTGTGAAATGTGCGCAGTGAGACAAGCTGGGAAAAGTACCTCTTCAGACCCAGAAATATACACAATGCCTAGAAATCTATTTTCATACCACTTTTTTTGCAAGTGTTGTTTGATATGCAGCTTGTCTCCAACTAGGGATCCCATTTATAGCAGGCACTCATGTCTGAAATTATCAAGAAAAAGAAGTATAGTGCATTCTAATTTAATTATATAAATCATTAAAATTATTTATAAGGGCTGCTTCAAATATGTGTTCTGAAAAATCTTTGCAGACTGCATGTGATTTAGTATTAACACAACTGAGATGCAGAGGGAACATTAAATGCTTCTATTTATTTTTTTATTTATTTTGGAAAACATAAAGAAGTCAGTAATTGTGCTGTAACTGTTGATTTTTAACCTTATTTCAAAGCATGTTTGAATACAGAGAGCAATTCAAAAATTCTTGTGAGCAGCAGTTTTAGTAGCTACCATAGCAACAAGTATAGTATCCAAGCCCTTTCTCCCCACCGGGGGCTAGAAAACCCCTGAAAGGACACAATCTATTAGATACAGTTTTGCAAACACCACTTGCACTAGAACAAGTCTCTAGGATAAAGCACTCCATTTCAAACCAACACATTTTTACTTGGGAAACAGCAAAGCATTATTCATCAAGTGATAGTGGTACTAACTGGAAGTAGGGGGAAAACTTTGAAAAATAAAATGTTATATGCATTTTAATACAATTTGTGTAGTTCATGAAATGAACAACGTACGTTCTAGTTTGTTCTCGTTTAGTTTTAGCCTCTTCTATCTGTATGTTTTAGTCTCTTCTATCTGTACATTTTCCTCTTGTTTGGAAGCTTTCATCTCTATTATATTACCTGTGCCAAGAAATAAGGAGTCATATCTTACTAATGCTGTCACTGCCTGTTGCTTTGTCCTTATGATAATGCAGGGAAAGACCAAGGGCAGAGGTCTGAACAAGCTGCCTATATTTTGGAAAGAGGAGAGTTTGAGATGGCCGCCTGCTTCTGGGACCCCTGAACTTCTTTGAGGTTTTGGAAGCCAAACAGAACTGAATTTCAGAGCTGTCCTTATCTTAACAATAAGCCAAATCAGAACCCTGGATCTTAATTAACATTTCTGCATTTAGAATTACTTTTGTCAACACAATAGAGCTGATTATTACTGAAAACCTCTTCAAAGAAGTTAAATTAATCTGATAAATCAACATGGCCAGTGCAGATAAGTCTTGTGGAACATTTTCAAGCTGTACCAGGATCTGCCAAAAAGAGTAATGAATATCAAATTTCCAAAAGTACACATTTTTTGGGGGGGTGGGAGGAGTATGATCAATGACACACATAAACTTCACTAACTTGCATGCCACGTAACATGAGGATGCAAATATGAAATTAAACTGGGTCAGCAGAAGTAAACTTGACGACAATAACGGACAATGCTGACACTGTTTTGACTGACGACTCTAGGAGCAGATGGCAAAGAAGGGGAAGTGATGTATGGGAGCAATGGTAAGACATTCACATTTCTTCAGATGTATCTAGCTCAATAATAATAATAATCCTGCTGTGAATGAAATTTCATTCCCTGTCACATCCAAGTGAGGAGTAGCACACTGAAGATAGCTTGGTAGTAAACTCATCATAAAACTGAAGAAATGCAAAGACTTCAGTCTGTGGCTACCGCAGAAGATTTCAAAGTGAGCAATGGGCCAGCTCTGTGTTTGCAGCAAGCAACGAGGAGGTTTCCAGGGAAGGTTCTTACCACTCCAGGGGAAAATTTTGCATCTTATTCTTGTGTAAGATCATCTTTTCACAGTGCCAAGGCTCAGATGATAGGTGGTTTTGGATGCCAGTGATACATGAGTGGAAATATAAGATAGTCAGAGTAGCTATTTTTATCAAAAAGTGGAAGTGATGAATTCCTATTGATAAAAAAGACATTATTTCTCTTTCTTACATATGAAGTCAGAGAAGCAAACAGAAGAGGGTTACATACAGAGAAGTGTAGAAAAAAAAAAAGCCCAGCCTGAAATAAAGAGGAAGAAAGAGGATATCCCGAGAGTCAAAGAGAAAAGGAAATTGCAAAGTATTAGAGGAAAGTTAGCTTTACCCTCCAACAGGCTCTGACTTGGAGGTCATGTCCCTGACCTCCGCTGGTGTCAAATGTCAGGCCTGACTGGCCTTTTTAATATTCTAATACGCCTTTGTGACATTAAAGGATGGGAGATAGGCTGGAAAGCACTCAACGAATTAATACGGGAGGTGTTGTGTGCCCACATACAGTGCTAGCCCTTTGGATCACTTCTGGGTTACTATTATAGCAGCCACCTCTGTTGTACCATATCTCTTTCTGCGCCTGCCCGCAGCTGACTACTGCTCCATGATGTTCAGTAGGAGCGGATCTGGGATTTCTGTTAGGTGGATATATGTATTTAGATTTAAAGGTTTGTTTATTTTTTATTCTTTGTTGATTTCATGACCCCCTAGACTTTCAGGTTCTAGCTGAACTTTGAGCAGGGAGTATTAGAAATCTCACAAGAATTTTTAGAGCTGTTCGTGTTAGTCTAAAGCCTTCATTTGTGCGCGCACCAGATTAACATCCAAAGTAAACCTTTGGTAAGTCAGCCCTCAATATTCCCTAATGATCAGACCAGCTATGCCTGCTAGCTTTTTCGAGAATGGCTGTGCTCCTTTTTAACATTTCTGTGATCTAGGATGATCTTCATAGAGAGAAAGAATCACAGGGGAACCTGTGTAACTTCCATGGAGCAGTTCTCAGACTTGGAGCTGGAGGAGAAGAAACTGCAACCTCTGAAAGATGTGCTGCTGTTTCTGTCTTTGGAATTGGGGGATAGAGTATGAGAATAGGGAACTTGTAAACAAGTTTTTCTTCTCTTTCAACTCTCTGAGCAATTTATGTCACCTTTTTTCATAGGCGATGCCGAGACAGACTTGCCAGCTCGAGTTGAAAGATAAAATAAAACAGATGAAGGGAGTGGAGGGGGGGAAAGTGTTCCCTTTTTTTCAGTTCCGTACGATGATATAAAAAGTGGGTTACGAACTAAAATATGGAATCACAATTCTTCAGGCAGTTTTATACTTAAATCATAGTCTTGTCAAGTCTGTGTTTGATATAGTTTAATTAATGCTTTCCTTACTTTGTGTTTGATTTTGATGTGCATGTGATAGATTCGTACAACCTCAAGTGATCAAAAAGAGGCATTTGTCAATGTCAGAGTCTGTGTTAAGGTCTCAGTTGGCTCCATGTACACCCTAGATGAGGAAGGTGGGGATGGCTTATTAGAGGACTGTGAATCAGCTATTAAGAAATCACCTACAGTAAATGAAGCTAATACTGTTTTCATTAGGCTGCACATGGTACCAGGATCAAATGAGTTTGGAAAGTCAAGTCAAACTGAGTATGACATCCCCTGTAATGTGACAGGGGGTTGTTCACAGCCTGTAAGTTTGCATTTGTTAGTAAGGCTTGTTCATTCTTCCAGTGCAAAATCCTCATTTTGAGCAATCACCATCTGAAGGTCCTAGCTTTTTGAGACAATTAACATTTGCAAACACCTTTATTATTTGAGACAATCCAATAGGAAGGAAAGGAGACAGAGCATGTAATTGTTCTTGTAGGGCCTGGTGGGGAGATCATGCTAACAGCAGAAGAAGTTGGGAAGGAAGCTCTAAAGTCTTGTACTTGGGATTTGCTCGCAGATGGAACTGGCAGTGACAGCAGACCCTGGATCAGCTTCAGCCAGCGACAACTCTTTTTCTCCTGTTTCCCTGGGTAACCTCCTTAATCAGTTAGGATGTACAGTGGCATGTCACCTTCCGTTCCTGGCTTGTTCCGAGTGCCTTGTGATGTTTCAAGCATCCTCATTGCTCTTCATTTCCTTAAGTGTTAATAAAAGTAATACCTGTTATCTGTAAGGTAGTGCTTGATGGGATAAAGTGCTTTGATAAGCTCTTAATTATATGCTTTCTTATAATTTGTTGACTTCCCTTCACAGCAATAGTGGGATGCTTCTAACACAAGGCCTCATTCTCAGCGGTGTCACTTGGCATAATTCTGCTGATTTCATTAATTTACACTGTGATTTGCACCCAATTTTTTTCAATCAAGTCGATCACAATGATTGATTGACTAGGAAAATAGGTTTTATTGTCCTTAGTCTCCAAATTAAATAGTTGTAGCCGTTGGATTATGCTAATCCTGGCGGTATCCTCCTTTGGCTGATTTGCATTGCTGAACACAACCGCCCCCGTCTTGTCCCCCCTCCACCGCCCCTGCAAATTAGGGGATTAAGCGGAGAGGTGCTTAAGCTTAGTTCTCGATTGATACAAATGGTTATGCAAATTGTGAAGGAAATAATGAGATTCTTGAAACTTAGCTTGAATATTGGACATCTTCAACGTGAGAGCACACAGAAAATAGCAATAGATGGTGAAACTAAGGCCCAGTGGTGATCTTGAGCCCATTTTGTTTAACTGTGCCGGGACAAAGAGCTCATCCTTTCTAGGCTGTTGTGCAAGACACTTTTGAAAGGCAAACCCTCCTTTTCCTTCTCGGCTTACCAATAAAAAACTTCTGCACCAACCAAAACAAATGACAAGTGGTGGTAAGCAGGATGATTTTTTTTCTTGTACTGGATTTTATAGTACTGCTGCTGCTGTTCGTGTTTTCTCTCAATAAAAATGTCTGTCTGTTTTCCCGCACTCGTTGCGCTGTTGTGAACGGTTCAGTTTGCCACGGAAGGTGACATGTGGCAATTAACAGAATCTCAGTCCAACGTGCCACCGAGCGCACCGGCTCTTGACTTGAATTTCCTTTGAGGGTTTTTTCCTGCTCAATAAGAGGAAGAGCTCTGGAGGGAGACATGCCAGCCTGCTATCCAGGGATCAAAGGGACAGGGAGTCATCTGTACTCGGTCATTTCATCTACCGATTTCTTGCAGCCTTGAGATCTGTGTACCCCCCTGTGCGCAGGTGGAGGGAAATGAGTATGTTTTAAACACAGGCAGGAGGCAGTAGCTTGCATGATGTATACAAATGTTAAATAAACTATATCATTTACATTCGTACATGCCATGTGAAAGACAGAACAAAATGGCTATGTCGTCTACCACAGGCTACAAGGGAGACTCAGTGTGTGATTAAATAATGAATAAAATATCATTGCAAATGATAATGTTATATTGTAAATAATTCCATTTGTTTACCCTATTCTGGCACTGAAGTTCATCTCCCTTGGAGACTTCTTTGACTTTTGATGCTGTTTTGCTTTGCATATGCTTGATTTTTTTTTTTTTTTCTGCTTTCCACAGAACCTTTATAAAGGTTCAGGAACTGAAAGAACTAAGTGAATTATTCACAGCAAATAATTTCTTGGTTGAATTTGGCATCTTTATTTCTGTAAAATAGCCCAACGCGTGTTATGTATGTTTTGCACTAATTTATTGTTAAATTAGTTTTAAGTATGAATTCCCCTCTAGCCACCATCCTTCCATTTTTATGAAAAGAATAAAAAATCTAGTCTGGAAATAGTTGATTTTTAAAATGAGTTTATTTGTGACTGGAGAAATATGTATTGTCTTTGTTTCCTGCTTGGATGGCTACAGTATTGCTACTGGTATAAATATGTCCAAACATAATATTAGGCAATGTTTTTTTAAGTTTATTTTTCTTAATTCATATTTAAGCTATTAAAGTTTGATCTCTCAAAAGCTTTAGAAAGGGAACACGAGGCAGTCAAAAGAGATCTTCTGTATTTTGCTCTAGAGAAATCATATGGAGGAATATATTTTAAGGAAGAAATAGTGCAATTATTATTAATGAGTTTTACTTGACTTTTACTTTGGGAAGTAGTACTTTTTGGAGGTGACTACTGCATGAAAATATTGAATTATTCTTTCAGTGGATGAAGGGGATGTATATTGTGGATGTAAATCCAGACTGTGTTTACACCTGAATATTAATCTAAAGATTGGAGTTTACTGTAAGAGTGTGTGGTGGATGTTACAGTGACGCAATGCATTTTATTGGGAAGTATCTCAGAAACCCCTCTTAACTGACTGTACTTGTCTGGGAATCATAAAGAAAATGTTGATCGTTTGCCTCTGATAGAAGTGGAAGGTCTGTTGTATCAAAAAGCACAGAACGTTCCTCCCCATCCCCTCCTTCCACCCCCAGGAGTAAAGGAGAAATACCTAGAAAGGAGCTGCTTGGGGTGGAGGGAACCTGGAACATTGGGAATAGCAGGGGCATAAGGCACTACAACCTACTTAGTGTCACCCAAGCAAAGACTTCAGATGAAAGAGAGTCTCCTGCTTTTGGTTATTGAATACGGGATATTTTTTATAACAGAGGTGAAAAGGAAACCTCCAGAAAGATCCTCGCTGTAGTGCAGCTAAGGATGCAAATCATTCTGTGTGTATTTGAACGATGTAAAGTCAAGTCGTGCTACCTGATCTACTTCTAGACGGTGCTGCTAGTCAAACACCAGCTAGCTCACTTCAGTTGTCTTTTTGGTAAAATTGGGGTAGCGACACCTGTATCAAGCTCCACCCATGGATGGAAAGTGTTAAGCAAAAGCACTGCAACATTAAAAGTCAGAACATTTTTCTATGCATATGAAACTTGTAGTATTCCTGGGCATGTATTTGATGAAGTATTTCTGTCTCAACTCAAACAGAGCTCAGAGGGGGGGTTTTTGTTTGTTTGTTTGTTTTTAGGTGCCCCCAGAAGATGCCTGTCCTGCCTGAGAAAGCCAGGAGTTTCCTAAAGTCATAAAAATGAAGGGAAAAAACCCCAAGCTGTGATGAAGGATGATGACAAGGCAAGTCAAACTTCTCTTTTTGGCAGAGGCAAGAGTTTGCTAGACATTGTATTGATCGTTGCCTGGAAGTTACGTGTCTGGATGTTTTGAAGGTTTGGGGAGAACTGAAGTACATCAGTGAAGGTGGGTTTGGTTTCCTCATAGGAGTTTTGGGTTGAGTAGGCACTATAACCTGAGGCATTCTCAGACATGCCTGACTGCAAAAGGAAGCAGTGTACTTTGCAGCTCAGATGTGACGCCTTTTGGATGCCTGGCTCTGGAGGCCTCTGCATTGCATCGCAGGCAGTATTTTGTTTCCAAGCCCGTAAGGATGGGACTTGTGTAAAGACTGGATAATGTGCTCTGCTTTGAGTCCGTAAGCCAAAGTCTCTGCATGCAGTGGGACCTCAATATCAGTGTCAAGATGTGAAGGTAGAAATAGTTTTTTCTTAATGTTTCATTACTGTATGGGACTCTTTGAGTAACAATTAAATGAACGTCTGAGATGAGGTGAAACGAACCAAAGTCCACGCTGCACGCTGCCTGCTTCCCTGTTGTCTTCGAGCAACGTTTCCTGTAGCTGCTGGGTAGCATGGCAGGGAAATCTTCTCCTCATTTCCATTTCAAACTCTGCCTGCTCTGAGATGAGTATAATCAGTCCCTCACTGCAGTTGTGCACTGCAGCATCTTTGCTCCTGCTCCCTCTCTCGGGGCTCGCTCCTTTGCTTGCCCAGCTGTTCATGGCACTCTGCTTCCCAGCTGACTCAGAGGCACCGGAGCTCAGACAGCGCTGTGTGAGCACTCCAGTGCTCTCTTATTCAGGAGGCACTTAGCTGGCTTTTTTGCTCAGACATCTGCGTTTAAGGAATGGAAATTAATGTCGCTTGCATATAGATCTCTTTCAGTGATCTTTTGCAAGCATTTCCCGATTCTGTATCTCTTTGTTTGGATGGGATTGCAGATAAGCATGTGTGCAGTCGATGCTCTTGGTACGGATCTGCATCGTTATGCTCTTTCTAGGCAAGTTGCGAGCCTTCCCAAAGCTCAGGGAGTTAATCATACCAACAGCACGCTTTTGAACCCAACTGATCACTCTGTCTGTCTTTAGCAAGTATTTTCGCTAAAAGCAGGCAGGAATCTGTACTGGAGTTGGAAGCTAAACACCGATCTCTCAAATCCCCCTGAATCACAAGCCCATAGCTGTGGCTTAATCCAGTCACTATGGGAACCTGATGGATTTCCTAGAATCATAGAATGGTTTAGGTTGGAAGGGACCTTAAAGATCATCTAGTTCCAACCCCCCTGCCATGGNTAGGATGCATTACTCCAGGTGGGGTCTCATGAGACCAGAGTAGAAGGGCAGAATCACCTCCCTTGACCTGATTTCCTACCAAACTTCTCCCTTCAAAACCAGGCAAGAAGACAAAAGTGAGAAAACTGTTGGGGCCTCAGAATCAGAGACGCCATAATTTAACACTGGAAGGATGCAGTGTTTGAGATTTGACAAATATTTTTGCTGAGAATTGAATTCCTCACAGAGACATGGTAGGATTGGAGAAGACTGGGCAGACTGACTGCAAGTTCAGTGCTGTTTTGTAGGCATTGTTCCTCTTTCCATCCACACCCAAATCCCAGAAAAGAAATAGAATGGAAGACACTCAACGTAAGAAGGGCAATCAGGGTACATCTCAATCACATAATCAATAGGATATTTGACAGCTTTATTCATCTTTTATCACCCACGAGTTAAGGATAACAAAATGTCTGAGGCAGCCATTGTCAAATGGCTCAAGGTTTGCATCAAAGAAGCTTATTAAGCAGGAAGAGCTATTACTCGTGTAATAAATATGTGACTCGGGAGAGCTGGTAAGAGATTGGGGCCAGGAAAAATGGGTTAGTCAAACGTGTCGGGTCACACTGACAAAAGGTTAACACCCTGTCACATGGAACATGTCGGTAGTCACCGAACTCGGCAACTATTAACACCTCCAGCAAGGCTCCCTCTCCTATGAGCTACAGTAACCACAGATGTTTTAACGATCTTACATATGAAGGAATATGTAAAGCAGCTTAAGTCTCATTCTCTAGCTATTACAAGCTTGATCTCCTAGAATTAGACAAGAACTTTAATCGCTGTCTCACTGCTGTGGTTTGCAAGCTCACACATTAATTTCTTCCTTGCCAGGGATTAATTTTGCTGTTTGGTGACATCCCATTAAAAGCGTGGACAAGGAGACCAAGAAAAAGGTATCTGTACCCAGATGGTAATTCCCCTTCCTGAACACTGCCCAGCCAGCCAGTCACCTGCTGACAGAGCTGGCTTAGGTCAGAGCTTCCAAGAGAAATACTTAACATCAAACTGTGAACAAAAAGGCAAGTTTGATCTACTCCCGCTATAAACTGTCACTGAAAAGTATTTCTGCCTTCAAAGTCCATTTTCAAGCCGCAAGAGCAGACATCTACGCTTCCTCCGCGCACAGGAGACACAGCCACCAGGAAGCAAACCTCTTGTGGGAGAGCCAGGCAGAACTGGCTATGGAAAAGAAGAAGTCCACATGGGAATGAAGTGCAATGCCACATCCCGCTGGGCCCAGAACTCCTCTTAAGGTCTACGCTTGATCTGAGAGACCTACCTCTGCTGGCCAAAGGCACGTAAATCTTCACAGCTACTACCCGTTGTCTGGCCACTGCTGGAGAGGGACGATGCTGCCCAGTCTGGGCGACGCTTCAAGCGTCCCATTCCCCAAAGTCAGCTTTTGGATGCAGCCCCCCTGCCACGAAGCCGGGAGTGATGACCAGCCTGGCCCCTCAGCCGCCACCAGCACGCTGGAATGACTTTCTTCAGCTTTCTCTCAAATCACCTCCCGGCCCATGGCGGGGCAGAAGGAAGAGAGGGCAGCCTGGGGAGTGGATGACGGCGAGAGTACACGTGAGAACGGGGTTGCCGGGGGTCAGTGGGGCTGAGGGAGGGTGCAGCCGGCCAGCGAGTTGATAGCCGCGGGCCCGCACTCGCCCTCCCTGGGGGCACCCTGCGAGGAGCAGGGCCCCGAGCAAGCCAGCCGGGTAAGGGCGGCCAAGAGGCGGCTGGTACCGCCCCGGGGGGGGCCCGCTGCTGCTGGGCCGGGCGAGGGGGGGGCTCCGCCGGGCGCCGCCTCCTGCCCCCGGGCCGGGCCGGGCTGGGCGGGGGGCTCCCAGGCGCGGGTGCGGCTCGCCCCGCTATTAGGGGGAATGCGGTAGCGCGGTGGCTGCAGGGGACCGTTGCTGCTGNGGAGGGAGGCGCTGGCGCGGCGGGCGGTAGCGGAGGAGCCGCCGAGGAGGAGGAGGAGGAGGAGGAGGAGGCGGGGGGGAGGGATGCCCGGCCAGCCCGGTGCCTCCTCGTCTGGCAGCGGGGGTGAAGTCGGCGAGAACTGCGCGATTGGGACGTGCGAGCGGGGAGATGCGAACCGCGGCTCTGCGCGGGGAACCCGCCGTTTCGCTGGCGTGTGGAATAATTTAACACTTCCAGAACCGGGCAGAGCCAACTTCGAGCTGTAGTGGGAACGAACGTGAGACACCGATTTCTTTCTTATTTTTGTATGTCGTGTGTGTGACTCTTCAGCAGGGTTTTCTTTCCATCCACCTATGCGTGCGCAGCCTGGAAGGAGCAACTTGAACCAGCTGTCCTCTGTTGGTTTAATCTTTGCAACCCGAATAAATATTTTGTTGCCCTTCAGCCTTTTTCTCAACGCCTTCTTAGAAGGTAGATGATTAATCAGTTAGCTTCGTGGCCAATTAGGCGTAACCTTGTAGGAAAATAATTATGCAAGGATATATGGGGTTTGACTAGTGATGCGATACAGTATACACCCAGATTTTAGTAGCTGTTTCCCAATGTGTGCAAATTCAGTGTGTTCTTGATTTCGAATGAAAATCAAAAAGTGCAATGACAAATATGTTGTTACTTGCGGTGGAAGAATGTAATTTTCTTTGCCAGTGAAATATATGTCAGCTTTAAAGTAAAATGGGGGGGGGGGGGGGGAGGAGGACAGAGGGGGGCTGTTTTTTCTGGTCAGTCACAAAATGTTTTTCTCGTTTTAAATATGGTCTTTCTAGTGCTGCTGGTTGCTTTGAATGTTTGGTTTGGAGAAATGAATTTCATTTCGGTGCCCTAGGAGTCTCATGAGAAGAGGTGCACTGCTGTGTCTTTTGAGGATAGTCGTTTTAACTCATCTTGTTAAATAATGCTATTATTAAATGAGTGCAAATTGAAGCAAATGTATTTTTCATTGCCCACAAGTTGTGTTTCTGAGCTAAATTTCTTTCTATGACTAGGGAGGCTTTTGCACTGCAGTATTACAATACAGCCATATTAAAAAGGTCCTTGGAGCAAATAACCCTCTAATGCTGCAGCTATGTTTTCAGTAGACTTCAGTAGTTCTATGGGAAATAATTATGTTGGATTTAAGCAATCTGGGCTGGATTGATTGTGCTTTTTTAATTGTAGTGTTAAACTGCTTGTAGGTATTCATGTGAGTGGCAGATCTAAAGCCAAAATCTAAAAAAGGAAAAGCCCCAAACCCAAAGATTTAAGATGCATGAAATAATTTTTCTCTCTTTTTTGCAACAGGTTTTTCTGTTGTTTTTTCTTTTTTTTTTTTTTTTTTTTTTCCTTTCCCCTTCCTTCACCCTTAACTGACAGTGAGGTCTCCTACTTGAATATATTTCCTTAACTAAGTAGAGTGCAGTTTCTGTTCTGGTGATGTGCAGTGGTACATGATACCATCATTCCCTTCTATGCATGGTATACTCTATCTCTGATGCTGCCAGGAATGAAGGCAAGGAAAACTAGAGATAAAAGGGAAAAAGATTCCTGAGGTTGATGGTGTTGGCAAATTGAGTGATGAAGGTTTATTCTGAGGAACCCCGACGTATTTTAGATGGTGGTTTCTGTGGGATGTAATGCTGAAATCGCAGCGTGGGTCAGCATGTTTCCTTCAGCGGTCTCGCACCAAATCCTCTGGTGCGTACTTGGAAGGTGTGAAAAGCAGACATTGAACTAAGCTGCTTACCTTCTAATGTCAATATTTGGTGCTAAAAATTTGATTTTGAGTGGAAGACAAGCAGGTTGCTTACTTCTCTCTAACTGCAGCTCTTCATTACTGGTTTTTGTTTGCTCTAGTAAACCAACCCGTATCTCTTAAAATTGAATTAAATGTGTAAACTGCTTGAACCGGAGAGGGGGAAGGGAATGACTCTGTTTGTTTTAAATAATAAATAAAAAATATTGTGCCACTGACTGGCTGAGGTACAGCTTTGGCCTGATCACTTACTCAGTGCTCCCAGCAAACCCTCTGTGTCCAGCACCCTTCTTCTGGATGGGAGGATGGAAGTGCTTGGGGTGACTTGCAGGGTGACACCTGCTTGACTGACAGACTCTTATTGCAGAGCGGCACCCGGTGCTCTCCAATTTTGCCTCTATAATGATTTCTTCCAGCAAGCTGACAGAGAATTAAAATGTTTACAGGCAGGTTTTGGAAGGGTTCATCAGGATGCAGAGGGGAGAGCAGGGAAATCCTTCCATTTTTATATCTCTCTAATCCCAAGCTTCTGTTCCTGTAGTCATGCTAATTTTTTATTGATTCTTGTGGCAGTGACTACTGTGTTTCAGAGCACAGTAATGCTAACGTCTCCACTCCAGATAGAGTAGTCTTAAAGAAATGAAAGTGGGAGGAAGGAGTGGCTGAAAGAGACCTCTTACTCCAGTCCTTTTTCAGGTTGCTCGTGAAACTGAGGCCATTGATGAACAGTTGTACGCTTTTGAAATTGAATTCCAGTGAAAGGACTAAGCTTTCAATCCTGTGTTTCCTGTAGAAATGCCAGGTAATCTTGAGCACTACTTATCAGAAGGATGCACACTTCAGTGTTCTCCAGCCCAAGCCCATTTCTCCACTGGAGTGAAACTATGGGAACAGATGAGTATATGGTTGAGGATGGGTATCATTTCCCGTGTTGATGTCGACTATTGTGTGCAAAAAGAGCTGAGCTGGAGTCAAGACTGGTACCCAGAATGGCAGTACATGAGCAGCAGAAAATGGAGTCAGTCACTTCTGATGATCGACTTTCTCCTTACCAAATTTGTATGTGTGCTGCAGACCAGGACCATAGTCTGCGTTTCTTTAACCATGTGATTCTTACATAAAATTCCTTTGCAGATTCATCCGTGCTTCTCAGATGAGTCTTAAGTCATGCTTGTGCCTGATACTCACCCTCTGGTACCAATCTTTAATTTCACCACTCAGTTCTGTACCTTACTACGAGGAGTGTTTGCCACTGAAGTAGGGTGCTGTTGGAGGTTCCACATTGCCCCCTTCCACACTTTGCGTGGGGAAGTATGCGTGATGTTGTAACTAACCCAGCCTGGAGCTGGCAAATGTGGATGCTTTCACGGTGTCACCTATTAAGTGAATTGACTGTCTGCCAGGGGGAAAGGAGAAAGGTTATGGTACCCATGAGGAAATACCAAAATACTCTCTGCGTTCCCCTTTCATCTGACTGCAGGCTGCCTGCAGTTGCTCTCTCAGATTTTTAAGGATGTCCTTCTGCTGTCAGGGCTGTAAAGAATCAAGTAGGTGGCATGTTTACGCTTTTATGCTTTACTAGGGATGCAGAAGCAGGCTGGAAATGAAAACAAGCCATTCTCAACTGTTGATAAGAGTTCTTGGAAGAGGGAATGAAAAGTGTTCTTTTGAGTAACCTGGATAGCAGATGGAAGTGACCCTTTACACAGTGTCTATAAAACAGCATTTTGGATAAAATGGGCCTATTACAGGAAGTGCAGAGGGCGAAAAACCTAAGCAGTCTTGACAATTGCTTTGGGATTGTTCTACAAGAAAATCAAAGGCTTGTCAGTTTTTGCTTTTATGCACATAAATCACCTTTGCTCCTCCTGTTCCGTAAAATGCATTGGGTCAGGACTTTTTAGTTTGCCTCCATAGTATGATGAGTACTTACAGTAAAGTACACATAACAAACAACAGGAGATTCGTATTTCACAGCACTTTCATTTTTCCTCGGTATGCCAAGTTAAAGAACCTCCAACTTTCCTTTAAAATAGTGTGAAGATTGTGCAAGCCAGTTAAAAGTGAGGAGAATAATGTTCTGAGATTCCTCTTCTGTATCTGCAGATTGATGCATTCAACAGCCAACGTCTGTGATTCTTGCAACATTTAAATATGAGTGACTTAGTGGAAACATACTGTATGAGTATTTACTCCTGTTTTAGTGTCGCAGACTTCTATTGAAGTCAAAGCAACTGCATCTGGTTCCTTAAGATGAGGATATGGGCCAGCAAAGGACTTTTCTAATTGGCAGGAGGCTGGGTTTGGTACCCTTACCCTTCCTTGCAGGGCAATGTTCTAGGGAAAAAGAAAAAAAAAAAAAAAATCTTACTACCGGCAGTGGGATTTCTCATTTGAAAAGTTAAATACTCCTCAGTGAGAGGTGAGGGTATTACTCTGGCTCACAGAGCATTTTCTCTGACTAATGTATACAAAATGTATGTTGGGATTGCCCAACACTGATAATTCACGCACCTCTGGAGTGGAATACAGCAGCCATTCTGGGCTAGAAACATTATGCAGGAGGGTTTTGGGGAAGAGAAATGAAGAAAAACTAATCCAATTGAAACTGCAAGGGGAATTTAGGAAGCTGAATGCAATTATCCAAGTTGGATATTGGCCAGGACATGTTAGTTAACATTTTTACTCTTGCAAGAATTGTCATGGGATCTTTAATGACGATGAATGGTCAGGGCTCTATTTTACATCTCATTTGAAAACCTGAGCTTTTCACTTCATCGTGAGGATAAAGTGAATGCTTTGCCTTCCTTCAGGATATGTTGCTTTGGTCAATGTGCTTTCCTCCCCACATGCCCAAGGCTCTCTGGGCACACTTGCCTTGCAGATCTGCGTGTCCAGGGGTTTTCTTCACTTTGAGCTGCTAAGCCAAGAGGAAATCCAGACACTCAGCTTTACTTGATACTTCTTTTCTACTTGATTTCTTTTTTGTGGAGGGGTAGGTAAAGGTGGCCTTACAGCATTCCTCCTCCTTTCCCTGGAATTTTGTCATGTTAGCAGTAATCCCATTGCGTGCATATTCTTAGTTGCAGGTTCTCCTAAACGGGGTCAGCCCTAGTTATCATGGCTGAGTGTTACATGACACGGCGCGCCTTGGTAACTCCAGATGGTCTTTATAGTGGATTGTGTCAATGCATAGAAGTCATTGCAATTACTTGTTTCAGGGAGTAATGCATTTTTTGCAAGACCACACATCGAAGCTCAGTTCCAATTCAGATAACTTCAGTCTTCCTGCGGAGAAGTCTCCCTTCAGTTCAAGCTGGCCATGGCATGTTTCCTTCTCCTTCTAACTGGTTCTCGCTCCTGTTTTATGAGGACCAGTGGATGGAAGAATCATCTGTCCCTAGGAGAAAGGAATTAATGTGTAAAATATTTTCTTCTCTATAATCACAATTTTCCTTTTAGCTATCTGAGCTTAAATCTTTTCTGGGGAGGGAAAAAAGCACCTCTTCTCTGTTAAAAAAAAAAAAAAAAAAAAAAAAAAAAGTCGTTGTCCAGTTACGAATGTGTTTTAATGGCAGTGCTTTTTGGTATTCAGGTTGGAAAAGGAGTAGGATAGCAGTATGCTTCTCAGGGGGAGAAGAGGCTTCATGATATTTTGGAGGTTTAGGGATGGTGCGTTTGTTGTGATTCAGCCAAAATAGGGTCTGGGAACTTGGAGGATTGCTGTGTATCTACTGGGCTACCTTTTAGTCCATTTATCAAAGTGCTGGCAGTCTATCTTAGAGGTCATGAAGCAGTGGCAGATGCTGAGAGATAAAATTAGATGTGCATGCAGACTTTAATATGTAATTTTATTAACAAAGTATGAAGAACAATGTAATAGTAGGTACTCTTTATTTATTTATTTTTCTGTTGGAAGACTTGTCCTGAGATTTTATTTTCCTGCAAGCTGAAATGTAAGGAGGCTATGCTTTTAAGCTAACTATGTCACTAATGCTCACGTGCAAGACAGAAAATTAAAAGATAACAGGATTAATACTCTCCTTGTAGCAAAGATTTTTGCTATTTATATAGAAGTTTCCCCCCAAGTGCTCTTGATAACATCAATGTCAATAATTTAAAATGCTGTTTCAAAATCACTCAAAATATACATAATATATACAGTCATACATTTTGGATCCAGTGATTTCCTTTCTACTTTTTCACGTATTCGTGGACCGTTTAGATTGTTTTGTAGTCTATGGAAGGATGGGTAAAGCCAATATGTGCATCCACGTGTCTTGAATTTGTGGTTCAAAGAGAAGAGCTGACCACTCCAACCTGTGTTATGCAGGCTTATGGTGCAGTTCCTACAGAATTTGTGTGCTGTCACAGGGGCAGTGGTGAGTGCTGGGGAGAGTCTCGTCATTCTGTTACTGTCTGTTGGAGGTGCCTTAACATACAGGTGGGTCTTAATTATGATGATCTCCTCTTAGGATGTGAATCAAAATCCCAACTCTGAGCTTTTTAAAATGTTCAGGGTATGCGGAATGTAACGTTAAGGAACAAAATGAATGTTCATCATCCAGAAGCCTGGAAAGGAACCACTCTTCCTTATCTTTGTAAAATAACAATGTCTTTGGTCCAAGGCTTCTTATTTGACTGTGTAAGACCAGTTTGTCCATCATAAATAAAGTGAATGGGCTCAGGGACTTCCCGTGTAAATAAAGTGCCCATTCCATCTGCCTCTGTGTGGCTTGACCCACAAAATAACAACAAATGCTTCTGCTGCTTGAAAGAATTTGATGAATATATTATGTTGGCCAGGTGTAAAGCTGTGATCTGTGACATTTCATGCCTCATGTGGGCATTACGCTGTCATGCGGCACAGTGGGCTGCATTAATAGAGTCTTTGGGGATAAAGAGAGAGAGGATATGGACAGAAGCTGTTGTTAGGCAAAATAAATTATAGAGTAGCTCATCTAGTGTGAGAAGGCTTGTGAGTGATGTAGTTTCAAACATCATTTTTTCAGTAATTGTGCTGTTTGAATTGTGACCTACTTTAATAACTTTCTATCATTTTTAATATTTCTTTATTCATTACATTTTATACACACTCAGGTGGTTTACTGCAAGCTGTGTGGAAATTACAATGAAGGTCAAGTGCACTTTGTGAAGATAACTTATTACTGAAATATTAACTTGTTGTCATTATTGTTTTCCAACGTGAAATTTTATTTGTCTGGTGGATGAAGGGATGATGTTGGGCTTGTGTTAAAGTGTGTGATTACTGTCAATAGACCAACGTCCCTGCAGCCATGGGTCTGAGATGTACATGATCACTGAACGAGTTTCACTTTAAATTGATTTATTTTTCCATACGCTGTTAAGCTGGTACAGGCCCTTATTGGAAACATCTTCAGATTAGGGCTGGTTTATATAGATTTAACGTTTAAATGCCTTCAGTTAGCTGAAGCTAAACTGAAAATTGCAACTTTGCTATTGAAATAACCATGCCTGCACATGGTTTTGCAGCCTTTCAAATAAGTTTAAATTCATACTTTATATTAGTTCAATATTTTTCATGTGGAAAAGGCTTTGTGGCTCGGTCCACATGAGGACTGTGTAGAGTTGGAGTCAAGCCTTGGTTAGGGTTGAGAGTATGCTCTTTATTGCTAATGCTGGTGTCACTTCAGTTAAATCACAAGTTCTCTGTGGCAGTTATCCGTACAAATGACCTGCCAACAGTTGCCCCATGGTTAGTGGACATGTAATTGTGAATTGTATGCAAGAGTCAGAAAAATCTGTCCTGGGAGCAGGACATCAGGATCACCAACTTCTCAAATCATATCTCCGCTTTGGTGCAGCATATGTATTACTTGGCTTAGAGCTATGAAAAGACATACTACTGGAAAAAAAAGAAAGCTTTTCAGGATCCCCACCATCTTTACAAAGTGTAGCAGACATACTGGATATTAATGCATCGTTTCTTACATGTTATCGAAATACAATAGTTTTATGTAAAGGTCAGCTGTGCTTAGTGTCCAAAATGTTCCAATTTTTTATGCCTATTTGAGGTTCCTCTTAGGAATCACATATAGGAAGTGCAGAAAGAAAGCAGAAGGGTTGCAGTGAATATTCACCATTTTGGCTGTTGCAGCAGGTCAGGGGTTGAAGTGTTTCCATCTTTCTCATTGCGTGACTGAAATTCTTGCCTGCTGGTTTGATGGGGTGGACCTAAAGGTTTCGTTGATCCAAAGCCAGAGAGATCTCAACTTAGAAGTCATCAGTGTCTCATTTTCCTTCTGAGCCGTGTAATTTGAATTCTGTATAGTCACATCTTCTAAGTAAAGAAAACTGGAGTAAGTATCCTGCCTTTAAAGGTTCTGGACTGCTGTGCTAGGTTTGGGTTGGACAAGTAAGTTACGAAGACAGAACTGTTTTACAGAAATAGAAGTGAGAGATTTTTAGCTGAATGTCTATTTTCTGAGAGCCATTGAGCTACCCTAGGCAAAGATTTCATGTCCCCTCAGCATAAAAACAGGGTAGTGGAACAGGAGAAGGTTAGCCCAGAAAAGAGAGCGCTTATGATAGAGACCTATTAAAACCATATGGAGAACTGAATAAGGAATTGTCGTTTTCCAGTAAATGAAGTGAAGGGTGTCATACGACAGGAGCAAACAGCAGATACAGGACATGTAAGACGCTTCACACAAGGTGGTGTTGCACAGGAAAGGTTACTGCCTTGGGATGCTGTGGGTGCTAAAAGCTTACATGGACCAAACAGTCTTCTGGAAAAGTTTGTAGTAGAACTGAGGACTGTTGCATGGGATGATACTGCTACTGCTGTAGATATGCCAGGTTCACAAATGTCTGGAGGCTGGAAAGGTGTTCTGGTGAATTATTGCAATATGTGTCTGCTCTCAGGGACTGCCAAAGAGTCAAGGTTACTGAATACGGGGCCAGCTGGCCCAATGTTCTGAGCCAGCAGGGCTTTCGTACACGTAGGTGAAGAACATAGCCAAAAGCTGGTGCAGGATAGTACACCATCTCCTCTCCCCTGCTGTCATGTGGGTCTCTCTTGAGGTAAGGTGTTTGAGCTGGACTAGAGCATGGGAGGCGGTAGAAGTCATTTCTAAGAGACAGGTATCAGTGTTGGAGGAAAGACGTTAAGTTCTAGCAGGGCACTCAGTGTAGCAAAGGTGTAGAAAACTGAAGTCATTCCTTGTGCAGGTGATTTTTTTTGCTGTAGTTTTAACCAGAGACTTTGGTTTAAGCCTGTTATTTCACTTACTTGGTGATACGTCCTCTACCCTTGCTGTTTGGTAGTGTAATGATCTATCTGTTGGGAGTTGCTTGTTTTTGGCAAATACTTGTGTTATGTCTATCTGTATCCATCTGTATCTGGCTGTACTGTTGTAAAACTTGTAAAGTGACCCACCCGAGTTTTAAATGTATATATATTAAAAAAACAAACAAACAAACAAAACCAACAAAACCCAACCCCCAAAACTAAGTAGTGTCCTGGTATAAAGTGTTGAAATGAGAACTTGGAAAGTATATGTGCACCCAGAAAGGAGAGCAAGTGCAGATGAGGCTTCCAGAGGAGGCGTGCTGTGCATCAGCGTGAGGACCAAGTGAATTGCCCTAAAGACAGGTCAGTCCTGCTCTTCCAACCTGTTTCTCCAGAGGCCGTGGTCACTGTTGGTCCTGGAGGTTATGGTTCGCCCAGTTCATTCTGATTCTGGAGATGAAGGAGCGCCTTTGGATTCTAAATGACTGTCTTTGAAATAGGTTGTTTTCTGTGGAAATGCTTGTCTGTTCATGTAGCTTTCTGTGTACAAATCTTGAAGAAATAAAATATTAATCTGATAGCAAGAATGTCACCTTGTGCAGGGTTCTAGGGTACAATGACATTTGTTAGTGGGAGGACCCGCAGTAGAGTTTATTAATAATTTCACTTATTACAGACTCTGTTGCCTTCAGATTATTACTTCAGGTGCACATACACAGTGGAGCTTACACATGGCAACATTTAAAAAGCAAAGTTCAGATACTGTAATTGTGCAATGGAGTCGCTTGGAATTATTTAATAATAAAAGAGCCATACAAAAAGGTTCCTCTTACTCTAATTTCATTAATAATGTATTTTGCAATTGGCTGGAGACATTTGGCTGGCAACTTTTCTTTCAGTATGCTGCGGAACGAATCAGTAACTGATGAAGGTTTCATCATTGGAATTATGCTGTACATCATGGCTGCTAAGAATTTCACAGTGACAAGGAGATCATGTAGCCCTTATTTCAAAAGTACAAATTAGGGAATAGAATAGCATTTTTTACCTGTCAGCAGATGTCAACAGGCAGGAACAGAGATTGGAGCAATTGTGCTTTTGAAAGAGAGCAGCATGTCCATTGAAGCTAGTTAATTCATTCTTTTGATATGTATCCTGATTTATTTTTACCCATTTATTGAAGAAGCAGTATGAACATACGCTCACCGACGTGCACTTCAGTCTTCCAAAGAATTTCACAAGAGCAGTTTATGAAACAGCCAGCCTTTTTTGCCAGTGAGATTTCTCTTCCTCCTCCTGCCTTCTAGGTGCAAACATCATATTTTACCTTGCAAATGTCGGTTGCTGGCTCTCTGGTTGTGTTCACCTTTGCTTCCCCTGCAGCTCCCACATCTGATTGGGCTCTCAGCTCCGCAGTTGCCTGGCTAACTTGCTTTCTGCCTCATTTACTCCCCAATGACCGCCGAACATTCAGGACCAGCTCAACTTTGTGACTGGCTGCTTAGGATGCTGCAGCAGCGGTGTGTTTAGTGACTTCTCTTTAAAGATGTATAGCCATACATCTTTTGAATTGTAAAGCTAGATTTCATTAGCTTCACCGGAAGGAAGGAATGAACACGGGGGAAGAAATATACCACTGAGGCTACCGTAAGAAATTCTAGCTAAATGATTCAGCGTAGTGGAGCTAGTGCCAAGTATGGGTAAGTATGGGTGCGCTTGCTCTGTGCTTTACTGAAGCTAAAGCAGAAGTTCATGGTTACCTGGTAGATCCTGAACTTTGGTTGCAAACACCAAACCAAGCCACGTGTTGAGTGAGTCACTTGTGTTGTTTGGTACTTTGCACTTGAAGAAGTGTATGCCAAGGTTCTGGAGAGGTTTAAAATTTTCTTTTCACTGAGCTGAGACCTTCTTCGGAGTGAACCTAAGGCAACCTGAGACCACTGACAGTCTGTCTTAGAGTTTGGAGCTCTTTTCAGCGTGGTGGTTGCAATGGCACTGTACACAAATTAGGGCCGCGAGCTGTGAGTGCTGTTCCCCATCACCTGTTTTTTGCTGTGCAATATTGTGTGTTCCATCCTTGGTGGCTCAGAATGGGGAGTCTTGGACTGATTCCTTTCTCATGGGTACACCTGCATCTTGGTAGGCCCTCATTAAGCTGGTGATTCCTGATTTTAAGCCTGTGGAATGATGAATAAGTGTGGGCTTTTCTTGTGTGGTGTTTTTTTTTTTTTTTTTTTTTTTTTTTTGTTTTTTTTTTTTTGAGTGTTTGTTTGTTTTTGTTTNGTTCTGCTCAGTTAGAGCTGAGTCTTTTGCAATGGAGACTTGTATGGGCAGATTGTGGTGGGGTTTTTCCCATATGCTTAATTGTAACATCTATCTTCCATCATATTTAACGCCCTTTTTAAAACGCTGGGTGGATGTATCCTGACTCTCTTGAAGTTCAGGCAGAGCACTGTGATTGCACACCTTGTGTACCGTCTTACAAAACCCCCTCCTTTTATGTGTATATCTCACCTATTGTTTTTATCAATTTTCACACCTAACTAAAAGTTCTGTTTCTGCTTTCAGAATCCCAGTTTCTTAAATGTTGGAAAGTAGCTGGTATTTTTGCCTTAAAGGTCCTATAAATACCATGCTAACAGCAAAGAAACAAAATGCTGCATAAAGTCAAGTAATTTTGACTTAATTCCTTAGCTAATTGGGCCAACTAATGAAATAAAATTGGGGCTGAGATACAGCATTCATGTTCTTTGCTGTATTCTGCAGATACCTGATTTATAATTTTAATGTTGGTTTTATTATAGGTGGCCTATTATTTTAGAGCTCAGCACTGAAGCCAGATAGCTGCCTGTGCGTATTTTGGAGGAAGGAAGAGACAATAGAACTCACCAGTGATTTTGTTTTTTGATGGTTTCTTTTGAAGGAAGCTGAATTTGAGACAAACTTGGCACCGCTCCATAGTGGAGGAACTTGCAGTGATGCTGCAGTTTTGTTGCTGCCACTGCAGACACAAAGGCTAAAACAAATCAAAATGAACTGAGAGGAGCAGATGGGGCAAGTGAGAAGTTGGGAAATCATTCAAAGTGTTAGACACCGAACAATTTCAATTTTCCTGAGACAAGCGGATGCTGTGGCACAACATGGCTCTTTTTGACACTCAACACACGTGAGACAATTTTGGAATAAAAGCTGCATCAGGTGTTCTGTTTCCAAATTTTCCTGCCTGAGGGAGAGTGTTTGCATTTGGCAAGGATGTCTGTAAAAGGGGAGTGAGTGGTGAAAACAAGCTTATAATAAATCCTTTCAGGTGTTTTGTTGACCACTGAGCGTAGTGTGTCTGTACAAGACATGAGTGAAGTTCCTCCTCCTGAGACAAAAGTGGAATTTTTAGGGATATCACAAGGCAGCGGGAGTAAAAGAAGTCAAACAAACATACCTTCTTTCTTCTGAAAGTGTTGTCTTGATTTTTATGTCCTCCTTAAAGGATACAGTTTTCATGTAGGATGAGAGTACGTAGAAGAGTAAATCGTTCACTTTGATAAATATGAGCGTTGGAAATTTGGTCGTCTTCATGTGCGCAAAACCCAGGCAGCAACCCTCAGAGGTGGGACAAAGTGGCTCTGTCTCCTGGTCTTTTCAGTCCTTAGTGATGGTTTTGCCTTGTGCTAGCAGTGTTTTTTTGTGTGCCACCTTACTGGAAGCTCAGGTAAACCTGTCACTGTGGCCTAAGCTTATTGTTTCCCCCGCTGATGCTGTTTAAAAAAGCTGCAGTACTAAAAGGTGTAGAGAGTGGAGAAACTTGTAATTTTGAGGGTGGAAATGCTAAGGTCTGAACCTACATGCTCTGACAGCATCAGCTAAGCTATACTTCATCAATAATGAATCCACAGAAATTCCTTAGAATACGTGACCTCTATTTCCCTGTAATATTGTTCTTCTGTTTAAGATTCCTCTTTGAGGGATTTGCCTTCTTTTAAAAGTCAGGAAATAAGATACAAAGAGTTCTGTTACCATCCGGTAATTGCAGCCTAAACACGATTTTGCAGTATTTACTGTTTATAACTGCATAAATAGACTGTAGATAATTCATGCCTTAAATGCTGTGGGGCATAAAAAAGTTGGGTGTAGGAAAAATGTCTATGATAAGGCATAGTTCCAGCAGAAAGAAAAGGAACTTAAAAAGCAGTTGGATTCTTTCCATCCACCCTACAAAGAAGAAAACTGGTTTGCAGGAAATACAGGTCATGGCACTGTTCTGGCATCTTGATGTTACTGTTTTGTAAGCGTAGTGTATTGCTAACAGCACAATTTGGGACTCCCATTAGAACTGTTCTTTGCTGTCAGTCTTAAAGACCATTTAATATCCCTTATCTAATCTAATGCACTCCTCCTCACAGAGACAAAGAAAATTTAAAGTGGTAGATTTTTTTAATTTTTTTTTTTTTTTTAAGTTATTGAAAGCTTTGGAGATTGGGTGCAACAGCAGGAACAAAAGTCAGTTACTTCAATAAGGATCCAAGGATCAGGGGATGCACTGTGAGTGGGGTGGTGGAACGAAATTCTTCTCCCCTCTCCGTGGCAAAACACAGAAGAAAATGAAACCTTGTGTTGCTGTGCCACAGGGTTTTACAGAAATAAGCTTATTCTTGGAGAAAAGCCTTGACTTTTTGAACATGGCATTCACCTTTGATTATGAGATTAATAAAATTCCTTTGTTTAATATTGAAGGCAGCTGTATTCTGTGAGTGAGGTTGTCTGTATTTTCCTCCATGTGTGTCTAGCACCAGAACAGTGTAGGTGGTGTTTGTGGAACAGGAGAATAAGGCCAAAAATGTCTTTGTGGGGAACGAGGCAAAACTGCTCCCAGCTTAGAAATTGTGGCACTGAAATGTAGAGAAAGTATGTGATTTTTCTCCATAGTTGCATGCAACTGGCTACTGTGAACAATATAGAGGCCAAGATGAAAACAGAAGGGTGAGCAGGAAATTTGGGTGAGGAACTGTACTTACACTGTGGTTTTTGCTTGTTCGCTGTTGAGGTGCGGTGCAGTGGCACAAGCACAATGATGTGATTCATCTCCTCAGCCCACTGTGACAGTGCTCGCTCTCTCCTGTTCTGTACCCATCTTCTGGTGAAACAGAAATAATAATGTTTAGCTTTCTGGCACAATGCGATGTGATGCAGCTTTGAAGAAGGGTGTATATGAACATTCTAAGTTGGCTTGAGATGTTCGTAATCTCCAGCTTTCATAACGTTGGGCCAAACCTATAGTGGTAGGGATGCACGCAGCCTTCTTGTACCCATCCCATGGTACTCCTGTAGTTTTAGAAATTACGTTCTGTGTATAAATACATCTGACTTGCTAAAACTGCTTCATATTCACATGTTTTCTTTTTAAATGTTTTATCTCACATGAGACTGGAGGTTAACAAATCCATGGAATCAGATGAAATCAAGGTCAGTCTTGCCTCTCCCTCACCCTGACTTATGATCCCCTGTGGCTCATGCAGTTTCTTGCAGGTCCAGGACTCTTCTCAAGCTCAGTGTACCAAGTAGGCCTGCAGTGAATTGAAACCCTTTTGTTGCAGTTGAAGTTCTAGCAAATTATTGTTGCTCAATCAGGGTATTTTCAGGCGTGACAAAGATAGAAGAATGCAACTACAGATTTTTATTGCTACCCCGATGTATTTCCAGTGTGGTGTTATTGCTTTGGAGTTCATTAGGAACAAACAAAACCAGTGGAAAGCATACCGCTTGTAATGCAATGCGGCACAGCACGGCTTGCTCTCTGCTGGCTGATGAAATGGCTGAGCTTTGGAATAAACAGGATCCCAACGGTTTCCTCTACAGCTTGCCTGAAGATTTCCTAAACCCCTAACCACTTTCATTCATTATCTGCTGGTACACTTAGATAAGAAAGAGGCTTTTTTTTTTTTTTTAAACAGGCAATCAGGAAAATTTCCTGTGGTGACATGGAGGTATTTCTTTTGGGTTGCTCTAAGTACCAAACCAGTCTTACGATTTCTCAGTTTCTTGATTTCTCAGTTTCTTGATTTCTCAGTTTCTTGATTTCTCAGTTTCTTGATTTCTCAGTTTCTTGATTTCTCAGTTTCTTGATTTCTCAGTTTCTTGATTTCTCAGTTTCTTGATTTCTCAGTTTCTTGATTTCTCAGTTTTTTGATTTCTCAGTTTCTTGATTTCTCAGTTTCTTGATTTCTCAGTTTCTTGATTTCTCAGTTTCTTGATTTCTCAGTTTCTTGATTTCTCAGTTTCTTGATTTCTCAGTTTCTTGATTTCTCAGTTTCTTGATTTCTCAGTTTCTTGATTTCTCAGTTTCTTGATTTCTCAGTTTCTTGATTTCTCAGTTTCTTGATTTCTCAGTTTCTTGATTTCTCAGTTTCTTGATTTCTCAGTTTCTTGATTTCTCAGTTTCTTGATTTCTCAGTTTCTTGATTTCTCAGTTTCTTGATTTCTCAGTTTCTTGATTTCTCAGTTTCTTGATTTCTCAGTTTCTTGATTTCTCAGTTTCTTGATTTCTCAGTTTCTTGATTTCTCAGTTTCTTGATTTCTCAGTTTCTTGATTTCTCAGTTTCTTGATTTCTCAGTTTCTTGATTTCTCAGTTTCTTGATTTCTCAGTTTCTTGATTTCTCAGTTTCTTGATTTCTCAGTTTCTTGATTTCTCAGTTTCTTGATTTCTCAGTTTCTTGATTTCTCAGTTTCTTGATTTCTCAGTTTCTTGATTTCTCAGTTTCTTGATTCCATTTAAAACAGGACTTGAAGGACTGATTCTTTGCATCCTATACAAAGGGGGTGTGTGTGTGCGCATGCATGTGTGGTTTTTGTTTGTTTTTTAATCAAAAAACTACTTGGTGAATCTAGCCTCACTGGTTCCTGCTTTAGTGGGAATGTGGAGTACATTGAAGTGCTGGAACACGTCACTGAGACACTCATGCTTTTGACCAGTTGCTGTTTGAGTCATAGGACTTGGATGGCTTCTAGATGACCAAGGTTAGAAGCGTAAATTCCTGAGAATCATAGGTGGGGAATAAAGGCAATAGAGTTTTGTGGGCAAGCCACTGCATAGGATGCATAATGAAAACATGCTGACGACATCTCTGAGTGATTACTTTCAAGTAACCGTTGTTAAAATTCCGTATACTGGTAGAGACCTCTTCTGTGAAAGCGTTTCAGCATTATGAGGATTGTAAATATATTCTTCAGGTTTTCAAAAATCCAAACATAATACCTTTAAAGATGTGTTTGCTTTTATTTTTTTTTTGTATAAACATGCAAAATTGAACAAATGGGAAGCAGTTGTGTATGTCTGATTGAAATGCATAGGTTCTTATACATAAATTATTACTGTATGCAGTTGTATGAACAAATGGAAAAGCTGAGTTTAGGACCCCTTGAAAATAATCTATTTCTGTTAGACATGCATATCATGTAGATATACGCTTGTCTACACAGTATATAATTTTTCACTGGCTTATTCAGAGGTAATTTTGGAAGGCAAAATGTGCTGTGTGAATATGGTACTTCAAATTGTAGAATGCTTCCATGAGAAAATATAGGATTAGTCTGCAAATAATCACTTCAAAGGCCCTATTACAATTCTGAACTCTCAGATGGCTTGGCTGGTCTTTGCTATTGCTTTAGAGGGACAGAGAATGTTAAAATCATTTACATGTATTGTCACCAAAATAATTTTATGTGGTTGATCCTGCCTGACACGATGCTTCACAATATGATGGAAAATTCATAAATGTTTTCTTCAATTTGATGCTCAAGAAGCACTTTAAAAGCACTCATTTCCTTAAGAATTATTTTCTCTCTTTATATCCAATTCATAGATTATGGTCAAGTGTTCATTTTTATGGTATTTACAAGAAATCAGTTGAGCCAGCTCGCTCATAACACCCCTCCCTATCCCTCCACCCCCTGTCCAGATGCATCTTTGCAGCATCAGGGAACAAAGAGAGTTGAGATTCTGAGCCATGCTCAGATTTGATTTAATAATGCATTTTCCTGTAGTAAATTTTTGAGAGGCTGGGTTGTTCACGTTCGAAGTTTGTAAGGTTATGTCCATTATATTAAAGACAAGACTGATGGTTAATAAGTTTTTCAGCTGTCTAATATTTTAATTGAGGATGAAGTTCCTGGTCTTGTAGTTGCAAGCCATTTGTGTGTGTGTGTGTTTATGGTGCTCTTTGCTCAACCTGCAGATGCCTAGTGATAGTCTTCTCTCGAGCTTCTCATTCCCTTAGTGGTAAAGCATCCCAGTTTCCTCTTCGCAGGTACTGGGAGTTTATCAATGATAGTCTGCTCTGGGCATTGAACTCTTGGATGAAGCTCAGATTAATGGGGAGATATCTCTAACCAATTCGTCAAACTGAGTTGTCTGTTTGGGCTAAATCACAAAAGATTGAGTTGTCCTTCAGAGCATTAGCTATAGCGTCTTAAGTCTGTGGAAAAGTATCCTGTTGGATCCTGAGGCTTTAGATTTAACTGCAGGAGCACTGGGTGGAATGAAACCTCTTCAGGCATTACACTGAAATCTGACGGCTGCTGTTGGAGTGATTGTGGTGTGGTAAATTCACGCTGCATCTGTTCACCCAAGTCTAGACAGAGCACGGAGCAACAATGTGCCGGTGTGCGTGTCGTGTCAAAACTGAAACGTGATCTCATGTTTCCAGACCAAAGATAGCTGCTAAACATCTTGCGGTACTAGTGATGCTTCAGGATCCATGTGGAATTGCTGGAATTGGATCAAAAGTTTACCACAGTGAGTGGGTTGACTTTCATAATTGGTCAAGTATAATCTTTCTGGATAACAGCATTTAAGGTTGGACTGGTGGGTAAGTATTTGGAAAATAGATCACTGTCTGAGACTGGCCATAACTCCTGATATGTGAGGTCAGCCTTGCTTTTCCTGTTAGAGAATTCCTCTGTGGTTATCTTGCTTCCCTCCAAAATGGAATTGGGGTTTTACTGTTAGCCTTCAGGAAGGATACTCTCTGCTAGACTGTTCTACACTTCGGTTGGCTGGTTTGATCTACCATCACTGGCAAGGCTTTTTAAAGTCTTACCGATCGCTTGGGATTATATGACAGATTAGGTGAGAACGAGAACACGTGGGCTGTTGGTGGCATAATCCTGAATTCAAACCTGACAAATTATGTGTTCTGAATTGAGCTAATTGGGAACCCAGAGAGCCTGTTTGTCCACGTGCAATTAGAAGAAATCATCCTTGTTTTGTTGCCTTGGTTAAGGTGACTTGCTCTCGTGCGATGTGTCCTCTTTTATAAGGGATATTTGAGTGACTTTGGAGGTGGGGGGAGGCCAGCTGACCATGAAGGAGGCATGTAGGATCCAGGCTCTTCCTACAGGTGCTTTAGCTGGTAGCTTGAGTTGCTCGGATAACACATTTGTTTCAGCCTGTCCTTTTGTGGCTTGGCCTTTGTGTTCCCCATAAATGAAGTGTGCGGCTTGGGAAGCACTGGGTACGCACCGATGCTGATTATATAGCTAATGCTCCTTTCTGGGGAGGTTGTTGAAAAGGTTGTGGTGAGAGAGAGCTCTGAGGAGCAAAACATGTCGCACATCATCAGACTGTGGAGGTGGCACCGTTGATGGTGTTACGCAGTCCCCTCTGGGTGCCTGTGATCAGATGATGAGACTGATTTTTCACAGGACTTCAGTTGCCTTTCACAAGTTCACGATAATTTATCGGCCTGTGCACCTAGAGTGAGCAGTTCTTTTTGAACCTCAGTTTGTGTTAAGTGGAACTAATGGTTTAAAAGGTGTCTCCACAATACATTAAATAGCTAAACTGGTTCAGGAATTCAAAGGCATCAGACTGTTTGATTACTATAGTGAGTGTAGCAGGAAATTTTTGCTAAATATTGGGGTTGTATTTGTTGAGATGCTCCAGAAAAGGAGTTCATAATCTGGATCATTCTGCAATAGAAATAATGTAGCTAGCAGAACAACCTTAATGAGAACTTAGCAGTGTCCCCTGTTTGCAGGTATTGGTCAGAAATGTCTTATTCTGTCAAATAATAAGGCTGCTTGGTTCTGTTTAGAGTAATAGATAATCTCTTTGGACAAAACCAGTGGAAGCAAACAATGTGTTTGAGGGCGAGACAGGAGATGCAGCGAGCGTGAGAGAAGCAGCCCTGGTGGCCTCAGCCGAGGAGCCTGTTGGGTTCCTGGCAGAGCTTTCAGCTGGTGTCTTGGCTACAGCAACCGTTTTCTGGATCTTGTCCCGTCTGTCTGGTGTGAGTCTGTAATAAAGTGTGGATTAATTTTTAATCCGGATTAAAAATCCAGTAAAAAGTGAAAAAAGAGTAAATACAAAAGAAGTGGGAAGGATGCCATATGGAGGAGAAAAAGTTCCCTTTCTTTGCTGGGAGTCTGATGTGGTAGCAGGGTTGCGACAAACTGATGCAGGGATCTTTGAGGTAAACAAAACCACTGGACGAAGTCTGGGCAGTGACATCAAAGCCTGGGCAGATGGTATCTGTGAACCCTTCTTCTGTTGTTTGTTTTCCTATGATGTTTCTTCAGCCTTTTTCCCTCACCAGCTTTCACTCATCATATTCACAGTCACAGGTTTTCATCAACAGACCTGTGTTCACTCTTCCCTGTTCGCTAGACCTCAAGGCAATCTTTAGACTGTAAGATCTGGCATTTTCATCTGATCTTTTGGGTTGTTTTCTTTTCCGTCTTTCCCAAAGACACTTGCTGAGGCTGGCGGGAGCACTTCGTAAACCTTTGTCAACTCTCCTTGCGGCTGAGGCCAAAATCACTGCAGCTTGCTCGGCTTGGACTGTGTCACCTTGTTCCGTGGTGCAGTTCACTGCAGTCCTCAGGCCGCTGTCGTGAGGAGTTTGTCATCTGGGATTTGCCACCTGGGGATGATGCTGGAATGCTGGGCTGCTGGCTACGTAGCGAGCAGCTCTTGCAAGGAAAGGCTCCTTTTGGCCAGGGCTTGTGACAATACCTTTTTGGCTACTGAGACTCCTGACTTGTGTTTTCTGTGCTTCAAGCTCGTATTAATTACTTCTGTAAACATGCGCTGAGCTATGCTGCGTGTTGGTCCCCATGCTGAGGCTGGTGTGGGATGTGGTGACCTTTTCAGGATGCCCTGGTCTCCCCTGGAGATGCCTCCCTGCCGCCAAAGATCAGTCGTGTCCATCAGTTGTAGATAGTTCATGGCCGGTACTTTTGGCCAGGTTGTTTTTTATTACTTTTCAAATTTACCTCTCATCAGACTTTCTTTTCCGAGATGAGGAATAGCTGCTGTGGCTGCATTGTTATTTTTGGTGTATTTCTAACTTGCAGAAAGATGCCTGCAGCTCAGGGTAGGCACGCTTTAAAATGTGTATTTAGGAATTTAAAATTACAAACACTTTTTTTGTTTGGGGTTATTTTCCCCCCCTCCAAATAAGCCCTGTAACGAGTTGATCCTTCAGCTCACCCACAAATAAGACAGTTCCAGTGAGAGAGGCTTTTTTATGGGATTCATTTTGGAAGCTATTCAGGGAAATTACTATAGGCTTTTTGAGCAAATTAGTGAGAGCGTGGAAGGACCACAAGAAGGCTTTTTCCCTTAAGATTTGTAGGATCTTATGAAGGGAAGAAAAAAAAACCCCCATGGTAATGAAAGAATTTTTAATAATGAAATAAAATTATACCAGCTCTGGTTTTGAACTTGGGTAAGTTCTTAGCTGTTTCTGCTAGGGAAGGTTTTATTTTAAATTGAGGCTTTTAGAAAGGAAAGGAAATTACTTAATCGCTGCTTCAAATATGTGTGTATATGTGGGGGCGTGTGTGTATCCCTTCTGCAAGATGTTAGAGAGTTTGGATTTAGGATGTTGTTAAAAAAATACAGGCACAACTCATAGATATGAAATGATCAAGGCAACTAATCTGTGGGGTTGTGGGAACCGGAGGAGCTCAGCTAGCAGTGAATATAATTAGCTGAGTTCACCTGAAGTGTTTATCCTGGGGGAAGAACAGTGAATCAAATCTCTGGGTCTTTCACAGGGACTTTTCGAGAATTGGAGAGGGGCATTTCTTGTTGCTTGAATTAGGTTAGTATTTTGTGGGTATACTGCTGAGACGATTATGATTCAGGGCATGAGGAGCTGGGGAAACTATTCATGGACCTCTTCTGTGAAGAGAATCATGTCTTTGACTCTTAATAACATAGGTTATGAAGGGGAAAAAAGTCAGATCGTTGGAATAACTCTGATTCTTCTAAATGTGTGTTATATGGACAGCGTGATGTCGAAATGCAGCAAGGGCAGTAGGAGAAGAGCAGGTGTGGCTGTGGAGGATCCCAGCAGTATCCTGTGAAACTTTACACTAAATGGCAACTAACTTGGAAACGTGCCTCATCTATGCATGGCGCTAATTAACTTATACACCACTTAGTCTGTGTGCTTGTTTGTATTTTAGGTACTCTTTGGATTGCTTCTACCTCTTGACTAACTCAGCATGTCCAGAGGAGGTGAGTCTTCAAAACAGAGAGATGGATGCAGTAGCTTGCTAGGGATGGGGACGGTGTTTCCCTGGCAACAGTATCCCTACAGAAGCTCACAGAAAAACCTGGACCCTCAGTCCTCTTGTTGAGTTCAGAAAGTCTCGGGTTTGGCTATGCTGTTTGTCTGGTTTGGTGTTAAAGGCGAGATGCTGAAATGGGAAAGCAACGATTTCATTTACACATGGCTGAAATCACATCTGGCTAAAGCTGCTGCCCAAGTATTCTTTTGAGCATACCAGGCGTCGTGGACCTTGAGATCTGACAACAGCTACACTGAAGCTATTAAAGTAATTTTTTGAGGCTTTGGCGTGCTTTCACATCAAAAGATGGATACTGTGCTTGTGTATCTTGCATAATCTAGGATATAATAAACCTGAGACCGTCTTACTGTAAATACTTCTGAAATATCTAATTGCTGATTAACTTCATCAAGCTGCGTTGACAACTCAGCTGAGATAATGTGGTGAGGAAAAAAGCGTGTGTGAGTGCTGGGAACTGCCGGGCTGGGAAACCTTTTCTGTTTCCAATGACATTTTCAAAATCACGTTTGCAGATGCTGATCTATCTGCCTGGCGGCGCTCAGTAAAACCCGTGCAGCCTGCCATGCGGGGAGCCAAACCCTTGTGCAGGGAGGGCAGCAGCCCCACTGTGTCTTTTATCCTGACATGTGAGACCTCTTCAGCCATTCCTATGCGTTGGGACATAGAATCATAGAATGGTTTAGATTGAAAGAGACCTTAAAGATCATCTAGTTCCAACCCCCCTGCCTTGACAGTGTGGATTGGAAGGAGGAAATGAGATTCAACAAAGCTTTTTTTTATTTTTTTATTTTTATAATGGCCACATTGAGTGTAAGCAGGTTCTCAGATGGTCTGGGCAGGCACTGTCCAGCTTCACCATCTTCATCAGCGTAGATGTATGTGGTTTTAGTGCTGGTATTACTTCAGCAGCTGCTCAGGTTAGATGGTAAGGGAAGTCAAGAGAGTTGTGTGAGAAACACTGCTCCTTATTGCGTCCTTCTCCTTTGGTGTGCCGAGACCTGTGTTGTCTTAACTTTCACAGACTCAGTGCTTGAACTCGTTCCTGTTTCTGGGTGACACAAACATCTACATGCAAGTGTGTGTTTCTCCTCTCCTCCTCTTGTCTCTTATCCCCAGTGTTACTTTTTCTGGGTGGGGATAGCACATTAACCTATTTAAAAATAACAAAAAACTCCCACCTAGAATCACTGAATTTGTCACAATAATTAAGTATGGTAGCTACTGTTTTGGATGCATTTCACCTGCTAAGAGATACTGCAGTCAGCACCATATGGTAGCCTTTTTTTTTTCCTTTATAACAGACTTACAGCAGCAATTTGTTTCACCCGTGAGCCAGCACCACAGCATGCATTGCTTAACAGAAACAACGGTAAGACGGGTGAGCTTTTCATTTTATGTTTTCAAGGAGCATTTAGCTGAGCTTCAGAGCCTGGTTTCTGGCACTGTCCTATTTGCATTGTAACTCTTCCACGTATAAAATTGAGGGGCTGAAGGACAGAAGGGCTTGATTTTTATTTTTTTTTTTTTAATTTTCTTTTTTTTCTGACCAGAGACTCCTCAGTACTTCGGTCTTAACGTTTCCAAGTAATATGCTGCTTCCAAATAATTTACCTGCCTTTTGGATTTATTGCCAAGTTCTCTCCAGTGTGCCTATGTTACCCTGAGATTGTGGCAAGAAAATGGTTGCAGATATGGAAAATACTATTTTATTTGATGGGTGGACTGAAACTGCAGGTTGAGTTGTGGGTATGTCTGTGCTGTAAAACAGGGCCCAGTGCAGGATCCCTGATCTTCTTCCGAAACACGGAACGATGTTACAGCACCATGGTGCTGGCCCAAGGGCCTTATCCCTAACAGTATCGTGATGATGTGTCAGTACTACTTTGAACTAGTATCTTTGATGTGGGTGTTTCTTTTTTTGTGTGGTGGTTGGTGTGTTTTGGTTTGGTTTGGTTTTGGGTTGGGGAGGTTGTTTATTTTTTTTGTTTAATTACCAGGGGTGCTCAGATTTTGAATAGCTTGCTGCACTGTGCCACGTAAGCTGATATGCTTAATGCAAAACCATGCTTAGTTCAGGATCCCCTTATCTTACAGCTTTTCTTTTTTTTTTTT
>VYXH01007982.1:566020-587844 GCA_013397275.1 Burhinus bistriatus
TAAAGTAGTTGGGAGGTTATGTCTCCTGCAGTAGGAGATAGTTCAGAAAGCAGTTGTGTGGTTGGGGACTGCCTTACTGGGTTGATTTCTAAAAGTCAGAGAGATGCCAGTGAGTAAAGAGAACAAGGGACTCGCAGTTCCTGTGATACTTTCCCTCTGCTCACTGGAGCAAGCAGATGCACAGTATCAATTAGCATCTACCTTAGGGCACCCTCTGTACCTATATAAAGGAGGGACAAGATCAAAACATCACCTTATTATTAACAAGAAAGATGAGTTGTGTAGTGACCTTGGAGCAGAACCATAAAATGTTTTGTTATTGCTAAAATTCTTTGAGGAAAGATAAACTGAAGGATACAAACACCCAGAGCATTGAGCCCTTGGACAAGAAAGGAGAACAGAGAAAAAGGGAGGAAAAAGAATAACGCTTCATTTCTCATTGAATTTAGTGTTTTCCATTTAAAAAAAAAAAAGACAGCAGGGAGGAGAATTGGTTAACATATGCCAGCACTAATATTGGATATGTTCTTTCATATATGAAATTATCCCATAATTGAGACAAATTGCTTGAAGCATTAAAAAATTCCCAGAAATGCTGATGTGGAAAAGACCTTGGGAGGTAAGTTAGTATGTTGCCAGGCTCTTAGGTGAGATCAAGAGTACCTGTCTCACCTCCAGAAGCTGACAGTCTGTCTAACCTCTTTTTAAACCTTGGGTATTGATTTCTCATCTTCCCTAGACAGCCTGTTCTGGGTCTTCACCACTCTTACAGTTAACAAGACTTTCATTTTTCTAATACCTCATTCTTTCTACCGCTTGTCCTCCTGTTAGTTGTATGGAGAAGAACTGATACACGTCCTCTTCTGTTACTGCCTCCTCGAGCACGTTTAGAGGGTGCTTAGCACCTCCTTAAATTAAGCTTTGCTTTGCAGGAAGAAAAGAACTAAAAAGGAAATCTTGGTTCTTTTCTTGTTGACCGTGCTTCTGAAATCACTCGGTGGTTTTTTTATGGTGGTTTTTTTTTTTTTTGTCCACCTATTGACTTTTCCCTATATTTGAAGGAGCGGCACTCAAAATGGGATATCTATTGAGATAGCCAATGTCTTTCTAGTGCGGTAGGAAAAGAAGAATAAGCTTCTTGGTCTTAGCATCTCATGCTTCTGTCATACTTCTCTGATATTTCTGGTTTTCCAATAATACCCTATTTTTCACTTGTATTCATTGTAACTTGCTGAAGTACAGATACTTGGCCTTTTATCACCGCACACTTTCCCCACATGTATTTTATAAGGAGGAATAAAATGCACAAATAGAAAATGCCGCAGTGTATCGGGTTTCAACTTTTGGATATTGTATCCTAGTCTCCAACTTGGTGATGATGCAGTCTCTGCTGATTCTGCTCACGTTTCTTTGCTCGGTGTCACCTACAGTTGTTCAAGTGTTCTTGCCATTTAGTCCTGTAAGAGCAATGGCATCTCCGACGTTACTGCTGATGGTGGCTATTTCAGAGATCATTTATCAGAAGAGAGTTCGAGACTTCAGGCCTGGAGCCACTTTCTTAGCAGAGCTTTATGTGAGCCTCTGTGAATTTCCAAGCCCCATGTACTGAAGATTAGAAACAATTTCTAGATTTAGGGCTAGTTATTGTTGCTTTTGCACAAGTTGTATATGTTGATTTAAACTTTGGAGTTGTTTAGAGCTGTTCTCCCAAATGCTGTTAGTGATTTAGATTTTTAGAACCCTCTGAAATGAAAAAGATTTTACAACATCATTTTCATAATATTATATTAGAACTGTCTTCTATTGTATTGATGCTAGCATCATCTGTGTTCTCATTTGGGATTAGTAATATTCCATAATTCTCCAGTGAAGATGAACAAAAACAATTGTTAAAAGATCCATTCCCTCCCTTCAAAAAAGCTACTGGTATTGTCAGGTAGCTCAGGTATTTTTCAGGAAGAACTTGTCAGAACATACCAATCCACATAAAGAGGAATATATTTGCAATGTGTAGTTACAGTGAAGTTATAAAGCACCATGAGATTCTTGAGTCGTCTTATTGTTACTAAATGCTTGCACATGCAAAGTGACACTAATGCATTTTATTTAAGCTATTATGATTTCAGAGTTAATTTTACACCCAAACCGAAATAAGGAAAGGCCTTTAAGAAATGTTTGGGGATGTTGCTATGTTATTTAGAATTACTTGGAGAAGCAAACAAACCCCCTCCCACATTCTGAAATGTGCATATCTAAAAGGCCTCATTTTATTTGAGAGGAAGCTGTTAAGTAAAAAAATTCAAAGCATTTTCGGAGGGCACTGGATTTATCGCCTTACATGAGTGCTTATAATGACGTTTTCCTCAATGCACTCTGTGATAATTATTCACATACCACTTTGACAATACACAGTGGGTACAATATAATGCACATTGCTATTGGTTACCACTGTATTCAACAGAATTAAGGTTCTCTAAGTTTACAGCATTTTATAATTCTTCTCTGGGTTTCTTGAGTGATGGTCCAGTGCTCCGTAAGTCAGATCTTTCCCTGGGACCCCCTGTTTTTCTTGGGGCCTGGTCTGTTCAGGTCTTTTCTTTTTTTTTCTTCCTTTTTTCCTCATTCTTTTTTTCCCCTCTTGTTTTTTCTGGATGCTGTATGAAAATTCTGAACACCTTTTGTTCATTTCCCCCCCTGCCCCCAGTGATGCTCCAGCATTTCCATTCGACTGTTTGCTTTCCCTTTGCTCTCACGCACCAATGTTTCCTACCCCATGAAGCACAATTTCTTTCCTTTTGTGATTAATTTTTCTTCTTCTCCTTGTGCTAGCCTGTGCTCCGGCTGTATCCCTTCATTGCTGACCCCCTTACTGTTCCTCTGCACATTGCTGGTGTCCCTGGGCCTCCCTGCACCCCATCTCAGCCCATTTCCACCCAGGTTTCCAGCTGCCAGTACTTCCAGTTGATGTTGTTCTTCCCCCCTCTCCTTCTCCGATGTTTTTCCTAATGCTGCTCTGCTCGCCTGCTATATCTGATTAGCTGGCTCGAGGGTGCGAGTTAAATGTCAGTCTAATTTTTTCTTTCTTCCAGTCTTAAAGGGGTGCCATGAAATGGAATTTGAACACCAAAAAATTAACTTTTGCTGGGAAAGGTTTAATCTGCAGTGTCCAAGTAGGCACTGAATCCCCATGTGATTTGCTTCCCCTTCAAATGGCAGTCATTCTCGGGTTAGAATCCATCCTGATCAGCAGTGGCACAGGCTAAAAGACTGGAAATAAAAATGGTTGCCGTAAGTGAACTAATGCCACTGAGCGTAGTCGCTTCTTTTCTCACGTCTTGAGTCTATTTGCTGCTTACAGTGTGCTAAGACACTTGCCGGGGTTGCAGTTTCTCTCCTCTCATGATACGACACTGGCCTTGGTAACAGCGATAATGAGGCAATAGTTGTGGGTGCACTTCACATCTTCCCTGTGCAGCTACTGCTTAATTTTTATTTATTTCACTTTAATGCAGTATTTTTCAATAAGGAGACAGCAGATCGTAATCAGTTTTTTCTGAGAGCTTATTGGGGTTTATTTAAAAAAAAATAAATATATATATATATAAAAAATTCATGGCAGTGGACAACAGCCAGTAGGCGTGTCTGCCCAACTGTGACCAAGAAAATAGGGCGAGCGAGACACTGAAACATGCTCAGTGCTGCAAATCAATCCAACGATGACAGGCAGGACCAGCCTTGCAGGGGGTCAGGGTGCAGTGGTTTTGTTGCGGACATTAGGAAAAAGGTTCGGAAAGGTGAACAACTCCGCAGCGAGAGGGATCCTGGGTTTTGTTTGCCCCTAGCTGAGCTCTTAGCTGTGAAATGGTGGAGGTGGAGGCAGGGGTGGTCTGGTTAGGCAGGCTGCCTTCTGGCCAGGGGATGCGTTGGGTGTCATGATTTGAAGGGCCCTGCTGCACCACTGCTAGGTCTTGTCTGAGCAAGGACTGTGCCAAATTGGGTGGTAGGGATGTGACAGGCGAGTGTTGGGCATGGAGGGCTTGACCCTTGACTTGTGCTTTTGGCAGCCCCGCTGCAGACTGGAATCGCAGGCAAAGAGCTGGTCCTGCAGTGAAGGGCTTTACTGGGTGGGGGCAAATAGCTTGTGCTTTTGATCAAAACTGAATTCTGGTCTGCTCTATGTTTAGGGACAAAGTGCTCTTATTGCATCATTGACCCCTCTCTCTCAATTTAAATCTCTTCTGTATTGCTCTCAACTGTTCACAGATATTTTATATTAAGATAAGGATCATCGTTTGGTTTTTAGAGAGATTTAAAGTAGCCTAAGGGAAAGCAGTGCGCTTGGCAAGGGCAGTTACTTGTACAATGAAAAAGACATTGCTACAATAAATATAGCAAACAAACCAAGCTCAGAAGGAAAGAGATGACATTTGGAAATTAAGTCCCGCCTTACCGTACTGTGGTTCAGGTTAGTGTTTTCTGTCAAGTGACATCCAAGAGCCACAGTCTGCGCAGTCCCATTGCCCTGAAGGGGCATGCTCTGTCCGAAATGCAAGTGGAGCTGCAGTGACCACAGATAACCAGTCCTCTAAGGATTGGCTTTGTATGTACTTGACGTGCAGTAGCAGATGGAAATAGAGTTGGCTGTTGATAAATATATACATGATTTTAACCGGAATTGGGCTGTGCAGGGTGTTCTTCCCCGTGGATTGTGCTAATAACGTGATGGAGGGAAAGGCAGAGAATTTTGATAATTAATCTGCGTTTGATTCCCAAAGATTAAAAAAAAAAATTGCATAAGTTAATATTTTACGACCAGCTCCTTTTGCTTTCTTCATCAGTTGAATAGGGAGTCTCTCAGAACAGCTAACCCTTGATGAGTGGAAGGATTAGGAGGAAACTGTTTTTAAGAAGGAATGAGAGAATTTAGTTTTGCATTGCACACTTTGCTTGCTTTTTGCCCGGTGCTCATGGGAACGTTTTGATGAAAATCTAATAAAAAATAAATTAGAAATTGATATAAAAATGAAAATTCAGCTACTTCTTACTTGAAAAGTAAATATGACTCATAAGGCAAAATGCATCTTTTAAATAATAAAAGTTAAACTGGAGTGAAATTGTGTGAAAGGTTTTAGTTAGATCTGTTAATGATTCTTTTACGCTGGTGCATTTGGTGAAGATCTTCAGAAATCTCACTTCTAAGCAGTCTGCGTGTTTCTTAAGAGGATGCTTCCTGTTGTGTCATGTTCTCGGCTGGTTTCAAAACCTAAACGCACTTAGGAGACACTGCATTGGGATCTCAAGATTTGTTTATATATGAGACTTTGAGAAAGACACTTGAGCTTAGGTTTCATGCGTTGACATTTTAATCCTATTGTATCTGAAGCACCGCGGGGGAAGAATTTTAAAAGGTAAATATGTTTATATCAGGCCAATTTTAATTTCCCTCCCCTTTTCACAAAAACTCACCCTCCCTAAGATTTGTGATTATCCAACCTTAGCTGGATAATCCTCTCTCCTTCCTTTCCTCCAAACAAAGAAAGGCTTGAATGGTTGGCAGAAAACACGCACATTTGCTTTCCGTAAGCAGCTTACGCCTAATAACAACAGAAAACTTTTGCTTGTTTTTAAATGTCAATGGGCAAAAGAACTGCCCTGGGAGAACACATGCCTTTTTAGTGTTTTCTTTATTGCCTGAACACCTCTCAGATGAACTGTCTGGTTTTGTGGGTCTTCGTGTCTAACCAGTCAGAAGGTAGTGCTAAATGGTGTTTGGACTGTGGACAATAATGGTCTGTTAATAGACATTACAGTGGTTAACAGCTTTTAGAAACGTTATTATATTAAGGCAGGCTTTTCAGAGTCATACTGTTGAGATAAACGAAGAAGTCCATAGTGGAGAGGAACAGGTTGGCGCTTGGACTGGCAGAAGAGAGCTGTGAGGGTCCAGCTCCTATTTTTGTTCATGTTGGATGATAACCTTGACTTGGGAGTCCTCCCCTCTCCCTTTCTCTTAAGAATTTTACAGCTGGACTATGCCTCTTGACTTCAGATTTTTCACAGCTACCGCTGCTGATCATGATGTGCAGGAAACATGCCTTCATGCTGAGTAGCTCAATTTTGTCATCTTGCCATTTTAGGCTTTCTGCTCAGCTCCCTGCGTGAGAAAAGCAAGTCCCTATCAAATTGGAGTACTCGCTGGCACGCTGTTTTTTGTACCCTTAAATCCTGTAGCTTAATATTTGTCTTGCTATCATGCATAGGAGCCTTCATTGGGGAGCAGGACTCTGTTATACTTGTATGTAAATATTGAAGAAAAGAAAGTCTCCCCCCACCAAGAATCTAGGAGTATGAGAGATGTTTGATGCACTTATATGGACACGTGTAAACAAACGGACAAAGTGAATCACTCTGATAATGGGTAAGGTCAGCACGCCCACTGCTCCTGCATGCCCCTTGTGCAAAGTCTTTTGTAAGGCATTGCAGTGAAAGGCTTAAAAAGGATAAAGAGGTGATTTTGTAGAAATTTGTGGAAACTCCTGCTAAGGGCCCAGTTCAGGTGTAGGTAAACTGAAGGTCGGTGTTTGAAAATGTAACGTGTAAGGAGTATTTATTGATCAAAGATAAGATCAGTGCTGGGTGTAATGATTGAGAAATGAGAGGTAAGGTGGAAAAAAGATCTAGTGAAGGGTTTTTTCTTGAAGACATGTCACATTGGCAAGTCAGAGGTTGGGAACTCTTGGAGGGTTTGGAGGATCCCTCTGTTTCCCACTTACCAATACGCAATGCAATTTACAAGTACTGACATGTCTCCCATTTAGACTACTCGTTTGTCTGTTCATTTACCTTGGGCTTTAAGGATTAGCATGCAAATCGTAGCACATACTGGTATTTATCTTTCTGTTGTGTATTTGGCTTATCTATCTATTTTCCAGAACGATTACTTCTTTCTGTGTTGTTAAGGTCAGTGATTCTTAGTTGCATCTATCCATCTCATCGTAACTCTGGGTGGGCTGACATGAAGCTATTTGTTTAACCATTTCGGTATCTCTGTCACCCTCGGGCTGTTGATTGAGTCTGCTGGAGAGACACACGTCTATACAGCCACACTTGATTTGTTGCAGGTCATTTTTTCCCTCCCCATTCAGTTCTCCATTGTCATCAGTCAACTGCTTCATCTTAGCACCTCTCTCTTCCTTCAGCTTGTGTGTCGACCTCCACCGTTGCCAGCCGCACCAGATGGAAGCAAAGTTGTGTGCCCATTGTGCCACTGATCGCATCCAGGCCCAGCACGGCATGTGCCAGCTGGCTTCGAAGGTATCATTTTGTGTGTCCTCCAGTTGCCATTGGTTTGGAGGATAATTTGGCAGGTTGATTTTGGTCAGAAAAATTATCTGTGCATCTGTGGCAAGCCATCTGCTTTGTGCGCAGTCAATGGCGTGGAGAGTGGAATTGGTCGCACCTGACCCTCTTCCACCGTATCGCAGTTGATAACTTCTGTCTGCTTTATGGTCACATTCCCATATCTGGCTGGCTGCGAGTGTCAGTAAAACACTGTCCTGGTGTGCGTTTCAGGGAGACAATCCAGTTGCCTTTCCAGTTACACGTACTTGCCTTTGTTTTTGCAACATCCTTTTGAGATAACGGTTAGGAGCTTTGCCTTGTGCTCTCCTGGCTTCACACCACTCTACTGCTGTGCTAACTTGCAGTTTGGCATGGGTTTTTCTGCTACGGTTTACTATCACGTACAGTCAGTAGATGCAGGTTTCATTAGGGTGTTTTGCGTGTATGCAGCCATGGATCCTCCTGTGTGTACATTCTTGCATACCCAGTAAAAAGTGCTGGTAGTGAAACGTGGTGTTTCTAGTGCCTTTCCTGCGTATGGTGTTACTGGGAGTGGGCGAAGACAGACTGATGCTGTGTTTGAAAATACATTCCTACACAGCTCTGACTTGCCTCTTGGCTCAGGCTGTGCTACTTCGTTGGGAACAAAGCCAGAGTATAGCCCTAATTTTGCAATATGCAACCAACAGCTTGAAAATGCTAAATCAATTAAACATGGCCTCACCCAAAACGCTGGTAGAGTCTGGTCTGTGCAGGTGTTGGTGTATGTCGAGTGGGAGTCTGGAAAGCGTGAATGCAGCAGGTTATTGCACTTTTTCTCTCAGGAACAAGAGGGGTATCATTATGAGTGGCTGGATTTCTAGTCAGGATGTTTGCAACACTATTTGCTGACACGTGGTAAATGCTGATTATAGTTTCTCCTTACCTCACTTCACAAAACGGAACTGGAAATAATTCAGTACTTTGTATTTGCTGCTGTACGGAAATGTACTGGTACTTCCAAATGGGGGGTTCGGACTTCTCAAAAGTGAAATTTGGTGCTTTTGTCTCAGCAATTTCTTGCTCATCAACATGTTTAAGTCACTCTGCAGTTGAACGTGTAAAGTAAGGTATAATTCGCATTACTATTGTTTCCAGTTGGTTAGGAAGAGCAGACTGAGCCAGTCACCTGACTCTATTCTTGAACAACAGGAGTTAGATGAAATTTATTCCTAAACAGTCACACTAAATTACATATGTGCTTTGGCAGACTTCAAATGAATGACATTGATGAATCCTTAAAACTGTGACCATTAAGTCAAGCACAGGCTTTGATACCATTAATAAAGAAATAATGTTTTGACATTCATACCTTCATAAATTCTGACACTTCCAATTGTCCTCAAGTAACAAAACACGGTTGTCGTGTGCAATAATGTGCTCTTTAAAAATTTTGCCTGAGCTACGTAAATCTGGGTGCTTTATATTAGGAAAAGACAAGTGTTTCTTGTTTGTGCTTTTATTTCCCATACTTTGGTAGTTGCAGGTCCTCCTCAACCACACTTCAAGGTCTTGTGCAGTGACTGTCGCGTGGGTCAATAAGGCTTGAGCTGAGCCTCCAGACCTAAGTGATGTGTTGTGGACTGACTTAGCATATTGATGTATGACTACTTCCTTTTCTGTCCTCAAAAAGGCCTTTAACGCTGCTCTTTCTTTTGTTGGTATTGCCTTTTGTTCCCATTACACAGAGGACAATCCAGTCTGAGAGAGATAAATTTCACAATTTGTCTTGTCAAACTCTGAGATGGAGTTTTCCGTTATGCTGGCTGGGCAGAGGAGCAGTAGTGCTCTTTCCGAGTGTGTGTGGGTGGCTGTGCGCGGAGACCCCTTGCTTTCTTAATGGGATCTGTGTACTTACCTCCCACACAGCAACCTGCAAATGCACCACCGAAACTCGCGCCTCCTTGGCGTGCTCTCTTCCTACCTACCCATGGGGCTTGACAGTGCTGACTTTGGATGTAAAACCACTCAGTAACCCTTCTTGGTAAGTCATCAATTATTAACGTGAAATACCCATTCTGTGTGCTTGCACTGCTTAAGGATTCATTATGTTGCCTTTTGGTTGACCTGACAAAGCTGTTCAGTGCTTCTCCTTCCAATGCAAAGTCCTAGATTCAACTTTGCTCCTGGGAGCCCGTACTCCAGCTCTGGCCGACCTTTCTTAGGAAGGAGAGAACAGAACACAGCTGAGAAATTAATTTCTGGAGAGACTCAGAAAAAGGTATATAAAAAATCTTTCGCTTACTGAGAAGGGAAAAATAGCAGTGATCATGCTAAAGGTAGTAGGAATCGGGTTCATGTTCCTCGCTGCCCTTTACTGCAACATTTAAATGTCTGGTGGAGAAATCCTCTAGCTATACAGCTATGTTATTGTTGACCCATTTTCCCAACAGCTAATGGCTAAGACTGAATACATATTACTACCATTATAATTGTTAAATTTTGCCTCGCTGCATCGGGAATTCTGTGAATATTGTGAGTCTGGCCCAGAGCACTTTGCTAATCAAACACAAATTAAAACTAACCCAACCGACTGCTGTAAAAATATTGATACACTTCCCGAGTAGATTTACAGTCTCGTGTACTGAGAGAGCTTCATGACCCTCTCTTAAAATAAGTGGCCATATCTCCATTTTACAGAGGATGAAAATGAGATGCAGTAAGGCCTTTAACTTGCAACTGCGCAGCAAATGAAAATTGGCTGCTCCTCGTTTGAGACTGGGAGCTCTGCCTTTGGTAGAGAGGTAGGCGTTAGCCAGATTTACTTCCAGTTTTCTATATGTAAGAAGTGATTTGTAGTCTTGGTATTGCATTTCCTGCTTCAATAAATAGCTGTTTTCTGAATGCTGTATATTTTAGGTTTGGTGCCAGAAAAGGCCATTACAGGTTTTACTGCGCTACATTCCAGAGAAGAAATACATTAAACCCATTTTTTTTCTTTATTTTTAAGAACATCCGCCAAAATCATGCAGTTCTGAGGAAGGAATAAAGGAAGATACCCTGCATTTTACTGAAAATGCACATCGCATGCTGTCGATTGCCATTTTCGTTGCGCTGTACTCAGCGTGGCATCCTATAGCACAATGTAAACAAAATTATAATCTTATCAAGCAGGCTGCTCCTACAGTGATGACAGCTACTTAGATTGCCAGAAGCAGGGCCAGAAAAACAGAGACCATTTTAAAGCAGCTGACAAATTTTTTAGCAGTGTGACTTGAAAGAAAATTATAATGAAGATTTCATTACATGCTATTCAGAAGGGTCAACACAGTCAGTCTCCAGCAGACCTCAAGGCCTCCAACTCAAATGGGGTCAGCGTGCTGAACATGGCAGTACCTCGTATGTTACGATGAGGTTGGAGAGACTGGATGAGAGCACTGTGGGTCTAATTCTTCTTGGGTGTTAAGTGTGTTGGGGTTATTGGTCCGTCTGGTTGATGGGATGGAGTCACTCTTGGCTTATTCCAAAGCCGGCTAGACTGCTTTGCCTTGCCTAAAGACTCAAAAAGAAATGTACTGGACTGTTTTGCTAAGTAAGGTAAGTCCTCGACTAACCTACATATTGAACTGGTTCTCAAAATACTGCTTTAGTATGCATTTGTAGCATTATGATTAGTGCTTCTGTTTTTGCTCACTGCAGAAAGACTTGCCTTACCAGGTCCCTGCACAGTGGATATCTAAAGCTTTACTCATTTTAGAGGTGTTTTTGAAATAGTGACCTATTGTCCTAGGACCTGAGATCTTGAGAATATCCTAGAACTTACAATGTCCCAATAAAAACTTGCTGCCCCATTCCATATTCATTGTGTTTTCAGTTGACTGGTGCATCTTAAACCCTGGCCACGTGGAGTGAAATAGTGCTCTACAGATGGCAACATCAGTTTTAGCATGAGCTCAGGAGAACTGCTCCATCACATACTTGCTTTTATAAATATATTGCATAAAAGGTCACAGTCCCAGTGCATTTTGTTTCCTTAACAGAAAGGAAGTATATTTGAAGTTGGCTATATAACTGTCTCTCTAGCTTGTAAAATATTGTAGCTCCTATATATTTTCAGTTATTCATGAAGTGTATTGCATATATAATTAAAACATTAATAAAAATAACAGCAGGAAGAGTTCATCAGCAATTCAAATACAAACATTTGTGAAAATCTGTCTTCTCCAGCATGTTCCTTTCCCCTCTGACTGATTTTTTTGGGGGGGCGGGAGGAGTAAAAATATCATAAGCAACATTGCTTATCCATTTTCACCATTCCAGTATCTCTGTAGGATAGTAAATTCATTTAGTTATTGAATTAATTTACCATAGATTGTGCAAGCTCATTATTGTCATGCACTTTCGGAGACGTCACATGCATATTCAGCACAGTAAAGGCTTGTATGTCCATTCACACTTCAGGGTAGGGAGTTTACCCAGCGATTTGGAGGGAAACCCAACCCTCCCAATGCAGCTTGGCGCTCCACAAAGAGCGCTGAGCATCTTTGTAATGTTAATGTCCTGCAAGGAAAGGAAGTAGGGCTTGAAGTGCTCATTTTGTTTCCTGTTTTTTGCTTTCTAAAAGGTGCCTTTGACTGCTCTTTGAAGTATGAAACTGAACCACAGCTGCCAGAATTAAGCAGTGCAGGAGAGTTGGATGGGGCTTGGGAAGGGAGCCAGGAGACCCCACCTGCCATTTACCATGATTTTGGTGGGACTTGTGTACTCGCCTTTCACAGTCAACTTTGAAATTCACAGTTATGTGGATTCATCTTTTTTCAAGAGTCTTAAAAACCTTGCAGCATGTGTCTACTTTCTGAGCTTCTAATGTATCTTTTTAAAGAAGTGCTGTCAAGTGAGTTAGACTTTTCTAATTCTGGGTTATTAAATTTCCTCAGGATAGAATCTAAATTATACTTTGCCTCTTATTACTGTGATCTATTGTATGTCTGTAGCACATGCTGTATTCTTAAGCAAAACATTCAGAGAGTGTGCAGTGTTTGTATGTTGTTTTGAATAAGGATCACAGGATCCAGCCAATAAAAATGTCCGATGTATTGGGGTCCGATGCATTGGTTGGAAATCAGTACCATTTCCAACAGATCGATTAAAAAAGAAACAAAAAATGAAAAAAATAAAAGTGGCTGATACGGGGAGCACTGTACACTTCCTTAATTAAAAGGTCCCCTTTATTTGAGGTGTTTTTTCAGCTTTTCTAGTTCACTTTTCAGTTTTCTGTTGGTGGGTGAGTCCACGGCCCTGGAGAGAAGGGAATCACTTTCTAGAGAGAGTTTCTTGGGGGCCTTACTGCGGTTTCTCTGCATCTCTTGACTGATTTAGCGTTTCACTAAGTCGTGTCTTTGGAATACTCAGCTGTGAGGAGGATCTTTGGTTTAAGAATAAAAAATCCTGTCTCCTGCAGGATGCTGAGCTCCAGTGCTGGCAATCCCCCTTCTGGGTTGTCTCTTCCCATGCCTGTCTCTTTGAAGGAGCACTGGATACGGAGGGACTCTTTTCACCTTTGCATTGCACTCCCAAACCACCCAGGTCATATTAAAAGACTTTGCAATGAATCCCATGTTTTTTATTGTTTAAAGAGCCACTGTGTACTTCCAGCGCAGGAAACCTAGCATCTCCCTGCAGGGTAGCCAGCCTGCCTCTGTGGAACCAGCAATGAGACGCTGATTTCGTACCTGCATAAGGAAAGCGGTCCTACTTTCTGTTATTCTATATGTCGATTGACGTTAATCCCATAATTGAAGCATCCGGTTTTAGGATTAAGCTGATATTTATCAGCAAAAGCCTGCTAAAAAAGCGCAGATTTGTGGTAACTGGTGATTTAGACCAACCCTGCCTGCTCCTCCAGCACACATCAAACTTTTCTGTATTTCTTGCTTCTTCACATCCCTGTAAACTCACTGAACTGGGCTGCTTCACACGTTGGTTGAAAGCTGCTCCAGTCACCTCTGTGGCATGGAAATGTATTGGGTTGGGCAGGCATAGATGCAAAGTGTGAAAGAAAATAACCTCTGAAATTTATAATCAAATAAACGCCACCGACCAGAAATTCAATTTGTAATAGCCACAAAATCCATTTTAGGAACAGAGTCGACAGAAGCTTTTACTATCAGAAAATGTGACTATTGTATAAAGTTGAAATTCCCTGAGCAGTAGCTTGGTCTGAAGATGATGGTCCAAGTGCCAGAAGAGCAGTGCCTTTACCGTTGGGTTCCTACATGATTTCAATTTGTTAATAAGACCAGCTGGCACCAGGAATTTCACGGGTGCCAGCAGTCCGATGTGGAGGCAGCCACTTCTCTTAACTGCAGCAGAAGCAATATAAGGTTAACATCATTTGATCAGAAGCTACCTGGATTTATATCCTTGAACGCTGTTTCATGTGGCGACAGGGAATGTCAAACTGCTTATCTCTGACAGAGCATTTTCTTCCATTCCTTACAAATACCTTTAATTTGGTATGTTACGCCTCAGTACTTTTCAAAGGCATCACCTTTGTATTTTCATATAAGTGATTTTTTTCCCTTTGTTTTCATTTCATTTTCATTGTTTTCTGATTCTTCACAGTATTTCCTTTCTGGCTTCCAAAGGGAGCTGACTAGGTACAGTGAATTATAGCACAAAATGGAAAAGAAATGTTAGCATAGCCTTTTTTTTTTCCTTTCTTTTTCTTCTATAGGCCATTATCTTGTAGTACTGCAAGAATTTGAATGCTTCAAAAACATATTAAGTGAATGAAGGTATATAAAATTCCTTTTTTTTTAAAAAAACAAAAATGTCAAACATGTTTTGCAGAAGAGTTTAATATTTTTATGTTTCTGTTAGGGATGGTTAATATCTTCTGGAGATTTGTTGCTCTAGAACCCTTGGAAGAAACAGGAACAGCAGGATTTGTGCTGAGAAAGGACTGCCATCCATTAAATACTGCCTCAAGTTTGTTGTTTGTTTTTTTTTTTAATTGGGGTTTTTTTGGTTGTTGTCTGTATTGTTTTATCTACTTTTTGCAGGCAAAGCCTAGAACTGCTGTAGGTTAAAGAACTGGAAAGGAAGAGAAAGTAAATAAACCTTTGCTTTTTGATTTATTATGTTCATTTCACAGCTGTTTCGGTACAATCTGTTTTGCTGTTTCTTAGGTAGTCAGTTGGAAGAACAAATTTGGAAATTAGACAAATATGATTAGAAAGCAACACACAACTGAGAACCCTAAAGTCTGAGGAGCAGGTGAACTGCCTGAAACGACTTACTCAAAACTATTTTTGGCTAATTGCTTAGTCTGACTCACTAAGAAAATGTCATGTCCTGTAACTGAGTTTTAACTGAGGATGTCTGTCTCTTTATTCTTTTTCTTTTTTAAGTGTTTTTAATGTTTCCGTTCAGGTATACGGATTGATGCATTTGCGCTGAACAGCGTAGATAGGTCTTCCTGGTGAATTCCACGTTAGATCAAACTTGCTTGTTCAAAGCGTGTTGTATAAGTATCCGAGGAGAGGTTCCACCTGCGCCCTCTCTGCGGTATCTGCACGTAAAGGGTGGCCGATAACGAACTGTTGACCCTAAGTTGCTGTTTGGGGTAGATCATGGTCACGTCACAGTCCCGATGTGTCTCTCTACATTGGGAATTAGCTTCATTCTGACTATATTTCTGGGGCTGTTTGAATGCTTAGCGTTTATCAGACACAAATGGGAACAAAGACCAAGTTCTGCAAGATGTTCTTGAAATGATCTGTAATTGAGTGCAACAGGAATGTATGTCAGAAGAAAGTAATGGGAGGGAAACGCTATCAGAGATATTATCTTCCCCATCAGAAATGGCTGTGTCTGCCAGCCTGTTGGGCATTAGCTTAGGAAAGCAGATGCCGTTATAAAGCCTCATTTCCCCTGCGCCCTGCTCAGCTCTTCTGAATGCGCTCTGTGCCTTCCCAGACCTGAGCGAGGTGGAGTCTTGACCTCAGAGACAACTTTGTGGAGATAAAGGTAGCGTTAAAGTCTTCATATGAAGCAAACATTGACTGATTTACAAGGGATCCTTGCCTCTCTGAATCATCCTTTCCAAACATTTTATGTCAGCATGAGATTCCATGGTAGGAGTAGGCAATTTAACCCCTTTTAGCTTTCCAAAGCTCCAATAAATCACTTTTGAATTCTGTGTCTCTCCTGAAATACAAGTGTCAGGCAAGTTAGACTCAAATGCTGCTAATGTTATGGGTTGTGGTGATTCTCATTGCTTATGCCCTGAAATAAGAAATGAATAAATGAAAGATGACAGCCCCTAGTTATACCAGAGGGCATCAGCAGGTACGGAACAGGTGATTCAAATAATTCCCATCTTGGATTTATGTTTTTAAATGAACGCTATTTCATGGGGTTTTGTGAGGTGGAGGAGGAGAAAGAGAGGCAAACTTGAACAGAAATCCCAACAGATGCTTCCACTTCCAGCACCGAATAAGCAAGGAAATATGAAATGTGAAGTAGAATATCCATGCGCTCCTAGATGATAACTTTTCTTGGAAGAAAAAAAAAATATTCTTTTTTTGTTACTGTCATTGTCTTGCTTTTTTCCTGTGTCAGAAACAAATATGGCTTAGGGGTGCAGCAATATGCAGTTTCAAGACCTTCAGGGATGAATAAAGGCTGTGCAGGTGTGGAGCCGATGGGAGATGGGTCGCCGGAAGGGGTGTGCATTAGCTCAGCTGTCCTCGGAGTGCACAATCTGCTGTTTATGTGTGAGAGCTCTCCCAGCCCTGACCCTGTCACTAAGAAGGATGTTTCCTGTTGTATCAGAGTATTTTTTTAGACGAGTGTGCTCCATGCCCCGGCAGCGTGTGTCTGTAGTCCCTGTGTAGACAGCATGAAGTTTATAGACTCCTATTGCCTGTTACTCTGGAGCAGCATTATAGGTTTTAAGTCTCAAATTCCTTGGCAGGGACCACAGAAAGCATCAATGCCTTGCATGATCTACCTCCTTTTGCAAAGTTCTGGTGAGAGCTGTGTCCTTAGCTATCCACTGAATATACCCAACCTGTAGGGATAATTAGGCATTATTAATTGGGCAGAGGAATGTTAACCTGAAGCTAGAACCCTGGTTTTAAATGGATCAGATACGCGCAGTCTGTTTCTGCATAGAGGAAAGCGGCACTACTAAGCAGTTACGAAGATGCTGTGAGGAATTGGGCGTGGACCAGTGGCCTTGGTAGGAGTCTACAGAACAGCAGTGCTGCCAGAGCGGTGAAATCCCAGGTAGTTCTGTGATGAGGGAATTAGGAAAGCTGGGGCAGCTTCACTGGGCAGTTGCCAGAAGTGCTTCCTTTCTGAGGTGGGAGCTGAGCAGAGATCAGCGCATCGTGTTGCCAGGCTGTATTTTTCCCTTTGCGATAGTTCTTATATCACAGCCAGTATTGTATGTCGTTAAAATTCTTGAGAAGTTTGTGAAATTTAAGCTACCTAGTCATTCTGATGCGTAGTTGATAAACTTAACATTTGGGGTTTATTTTGTACCTGAGAAATGAAATGCTGGTATTTCAAAAGGCTAAATAAAGGCATTGAAATTTATTAAACTCCAATATATAGTTGTTGTTACTTGATGTTGTGGTTTTTTGTTTTAAATTAACTGTCCTCAAAACACAAATGTGCATGAAGAGGTATTGCATGTTTCTGGAGTCTGAAAGATTCCCTGCTGCCAACCTGTTGTCTCTGCACTGAGAGTGGATGTCTGAGGGGATGTGGAGTACAAGCTGCTTATTCTATTTCATGGCATCTCTCAAAGATATAAAACCTGTTTTCATTCCAGAATTCAATAAAAACAAAATCATTTTAGCTAAAATTGGATTGTTACCACATCCGTTGCTGAATCATGTGAAATGGGTGTGACTGGCGGAGGCACTGCTGCATTTCCAGTGGAATTCTTCGTCCTGTGTCATGTTGACTGGTGCGCTGCTGTCTCCTAGACCTAAGCCCTAGCCACCAGCCTACAGTTTGTGATAGAAAACGTCTGCTTCGTTCGCTTGCACAGAAGCACAAAACTACAAAAACGTTAAAACATTTTGGCTGTCATGCAACAGGAACTTGCACAGAAATCCATTTAATCGAACAAGGTCTCCTCAGCTGCCGTAGGCGATTTACAGCGTTCTCTTGATCAGCTCTTGCCAGAGTCATTGGGGATCATCTAATGCGGGATGGAGATACCCAGCCTGGCTGCACAGAGAATAAGCCCAGGTTTGGGATGACACTTCTGTCCAAAGCAAACGAGTTCCACCTCATCCTCTTTACCGCAATCGCTATTGTCTAGTAAAACTAAACTTTTCTTAAAAATAATTAAAAAATACATCGACAGGAACTATTTTCATTCAAACATCTAGCATTTTTATCTGTTTTCTAAACAACTTTTTTTTTTTTAAAAAAAAAGTTTTCCCTTTTTTCTCGTTCTATTTTCTCCCTTTTTTCTTTTCTTTATATTTTTCAATTCCTGCTTCTGAAAAAGCCTGGTAAGAAAAGGAGAGGTGGGGGAGAGACTGTAGGAAAAGAGCTCAGTAAAAATTGAAAGTGGGGGAAAAAATTGTGATCAGCTGTTTGTTTTTCTCCAATTCGGTTGGAAAAGTATGGAAGGAAAAATCCATGAACTTTTTCAGATTACAAAAGCATACTTTGTCCAAAGTATTTTCATTTAAATATTTTTATTTGCTTTACTGTTGTGCGTAACTGTCCCTCAACATGGGTAAATACTACCTAATCGGTCCCTAAGGGACTGAGGACTGTTGGATTGAACCTGAATTTGTTTCATGGGGGAGCAGAGCTTGAGAGGTAGTCTCTGGGCCAGTCCTACGTTTCTGCTTTTACAGATTTCAGGAGCGTGCTGATAGGATTAGGTACTACAAAGCTGTCTTGCATTCAAAATTAATATCAGAGGGGAGTGTGGTGTGGAACAGAATTTCTTGCAAGGAGTGCTGATAGCAGAAGCACAAACTCCCTGTGTGAGTCAACTCTCACGTTACCACTTGCTGCTGTGAGCTTCCTATTCCATCACTTTGGATTACTGCTATTCCAAAACCTCCTCCTTTTCACACAGCTCCTTGGCTTCAGCCAGAAGATCCCCTGAGGTGGACATTCTGGACCACACACAGACACCCTGATCTCAGAGTGTTTTTACACGTGGCTGTGTCACGGGTTATTATGACTGGCGGAGGAAGAACTGGAGTGGCTGTGTAAACGGCACATGCTTAGCTTCTGAAAACAGTCTTCGCTGACATTTTTGCAAAAGTTGAGTAAGTAGGTAGCCAAAGTCTTGGTAAGCTTTGTCTCTTGAGTGGTGGGAAGGAAGGCCAGTATGTTTCTTAAAATGAGCAATGTCTTCACTCTGCTGCTCCCCCCCCCCGGGCCTCTACAGCCACATANNNGCCACTCTCCCCCTCCCATTCTTTCTTTTTATTCATTTTGCAAAATTCTGCAGCACTGGAACCAGAAACGTAAAATTATCAAGTCAACATATGTTGGGTTAAAAATAGAACAAAAATCAAATTCCTGCTAAGGGATACAAAGCTGAACTTCAGATAATTTCGTTAATTCCTGTTGACAAGGTCCCGCCCATCATCCCGTCTCCAGCAGTGGCCATAGGCTAGGGGAGTATGAGCAGGGCAGGCACGCGTGATGCTTCTCCTCTAACGCTTCCCAGGCTCCAGCTGTTTGCAGCTCAGGGACTTTGTGCCAGGAATGATTTCTGCATAGACAGTAAGCATGAATAGATTTTTCTTCTGTGAACTTACTCTTCTCTACCCTTAAGCCAGCGTAGGCTTGTGACATCCACAGCTGCTCTTGTTAGGTAACAAAATCAGTTGTTTGGTTGTATTGGACATGGTTCCCGTTTGGTCCCTGTGTCAGTATTGGGAAAGTCCATGAACAAGCAGTCCCCATCCATGCTGTCCATGCATACAACTTCTAAGTTTCCTTTTCCCCTAATGATTCTTAGCATTTGATCTACTGTCTTTTTTCCTTTGACTGTTGGTAGCACTGGGCTGACATTTCCCTGGGGTTGTCCATTGTAAATCCAGGATTTCACTCCGGGATTCACGGCTGGCTTAGTCCATTGTTTCATATGTGAACTTGGGATTTTTTTTCCCACATGCATATTTGACATTTATCTGTATTGAATTTCATCTGCCATCTCATATGTCATATCATTTCATAAGGTCCTTCTGCAGTTCCTCACAGTCAGCCTTTGTCCTCATTACCCTGAATAAATTGATATCAACGAACTTCCCTGATTTGACCAATACAGGTGACAGGCTTTTAGTCCTGCAGGTCTGTGCATCTCCCTTAGTTAATTGGTACTCAGTATTGCGTTCATGAATTCAGTATGCTGTGAGATGAATATGTACGTGTCCTGTTTGCTCCAGTGTTCTTGTTTACAAGAAACCAGAACAAGCTGTGGAGAAATGACTGCTAATGATTTTCAGCTCACAGGGTGTTTGTGAGTATTCTGCTTGCAGGTGTTTGATGTTGCAGAAATCCAGGTTAATCGGGACAGTCGTGTTACTCGTCTTTCTATTGAAGAGGAACCCAGTAGCTGATGAGAATCCTCTGAAGTACAAAATCTCTTCTTGCAAGTGCTTTTGACAACCTGCTCTAATGAGCTTGAATATTTCTGTTGATGGAGTAGCACGTGTGAGAACAGAGCAGACAGGTGGTAGGTATGTGTTTAGAAGTAGTAAAGCGACTTGACGGAGTTGAAGGAACTTCCTTGAGAAGCTTGCTGGTAAATACGTAACCAGTGATTGAGAATGCACAGGTGCTATTCGCATCAGGTAGCCCTACATCATGGCCGTACTTGATGCAGGAAGGAGGGATGGCCTCGTCTCCCCGTGCGTTCAGGGACTGTCACCCTTTCTCCAGGTAGCATCATGCCATGGCAATCATAACCGTCTGCCATGGTTTCAGCTGGGATAGGGTTGACTTTCTTGCTAGCAGCTGGTATAGTGCTATGTTTTGGCTTTGGGATGAGAGTGATGTTGATAGCACACTGGTGGTTTTGGTTGTTGCTAAGCAGTCAAGGCCTTTTCTGCTCCTCACACCACCCACCAACGAGTAGGCTGGGGGGGCACAAAAAGTTGGGAGGAGACACAGGCGGGACAGCTGACCCCAACTGACCAAAGGGATATTCCATACCATATGATGTCATGCTCAACATATGAGGGAAGAAGGAGGAAGGGGGGGACATTCGGAGTGATGGCATTTGTCTTCCCAAGTAACCGTTACGTGTGATGGAGCCCTGATTTCCAGGAGTTGTCCCTAAACACCTGCCTACTGGCGGGACATGGTGAACGAATTCCTTGTCTTGCTTTTCTTGCATGTGTGGCTTTTGCTTTACTTATTAAACTGTCTTTATCTGAACCCGTGAGTTTTCTCACTTTTATCCTGCCGATTCTCTCCCCCATCCCACCGGGGGAAGTGAGCGAGTGGCTGCGTGGTCCTAGTTGCCTCCTGGGGTTAAACCACGACACCATCACTGCCCTGAGCTGATCAGCAGCATCTCTGCACCACGCGGGAGAGCTTGGGCACGACCACTGTGTGTTGCGCATGATCTGCTCTCTGCACCGCACCGAAAAGCAGAGATCTGGCTTTGGAGATCTGTGGTATTTGGGACTTTTCTAGCTTAGAGATCTCTTCCCTGCCCCAATCCCACATCTGTTCCACTAGAGACAGAAAATTCTCCGTGACAGATTCTTTGTTGAGTCCAAACCTGAAATTGTTTATGTAGATGTTTGTCTTCCATGTGTGCAATTCTGAGTCCCTGGGTTGATGAGTAGGAGAGGAAAGGGAGAGGAGAGGCTGAGAACCGGGATCACATAAGAATTTTCCTGAGCGGTTCACAACTTGATTTCTGTGGATAACATGAAAGACACCAATAAAACCTAGAAAAGAAATGGAAGATTCAGAGGTACCTCCTCTGATGATTATGATGTAGGTAACATGGAAAAAATCTGCCATTGGTGTATTGTGCTGCTTTTCAAAATGAGCAAGGTTGAAGTTGCAGCAGAAAGGCAAAGACCAAAGAGGATTTGATAAGGTACATGAATATTCAGACAGGAGTGGGAACACAGTCCTGTGAAGCTCCTTTGCGTTTCTCTCTTCTGCAACAGTAGCTTTTGTTTCAGCTAACATAAAGTGCTAGTGGTTTTTGGCAGTATTTCAGGCAAATCTTCAGATAGGGACGAACTGTTCTTGAACCAAATCTCCAAAGGATTTGGCACAAGTGTGCTTTCCCACAATGCGAAATACGGATCTTTGTTCAGTATTTATATTTGAACAGACATTAATGAACGCCTAAAGCAAATCACCATCTCTGCCTTTTCTCTTGTTATTTGATTTCCCTTTGTCTGCGTAATGCTTATGCAGATTGTACGTATTGTAATGGCAAATCTTACCTGGTGTCTGTCTCCCGGTTGGGGTCGGGGGGG
>VYXH01007982.1:587869-642874 GCA_013397275.1 Burhinus bistriatus
CGGGTGGGAGGGGGCGGGGGGGGGGGGGTAGAGGGAAGACTCGACTCTGATGTAACTGTGACAAAACATTTACTGATAAGTGTAGCGGTTTCAGTACTTAATGCCTGATGATGATGCCAAACTGGAGGAAAATCCATCTCTTTCTTTTATTATTTTCACTCATAACCTTTTCTGTGAGTCTGCTGCCTATACCACAATGTGTGAAGTTGCTCTATAGGTGTAGTTAGAAGGAGAGAGGCATCGTTAAATAGTTACCCTGTTTGGTATTGGCTTTCCCTCTTAATGTGAGAGACCGACCAGTTCCTGTGCGTGCTCGGCAGGAACTGATCACGATTGCTTGTAGGCAGGTTTCAAGTGCATGGCCAGCTAAGGCTTCTGAATGTTGATGCGTCATAGTATCACCTAGGTTGGAAGAGACCTTTAAGATCATCGAGTCCAACCAGAAGTCATAGTCTTGCTTGAGTACTGAAAGATCTGAAAACTGTATTTGATGACTTCATAGGTGGGAAATCCACTGCTTTCTGTGTATTGTGTAATAACTAAAATGAGGCAAGAAAGAGACTAACCATGATCATTTGTGGGCTAAATACAGTGTTTTGTGTAAACAGATCCAGTGCTTGACTGGGGAGCAATGTTAAATTTAACCTGAAATCTAGAATCATGTCAGTGACAGCTGACGTCACAGGAGAGCTAAATGCTTGTGACCTTTTTCTGCTTTGCTGAGTTAGTACATTTATTGCTCTAGTATATTCTTTAAGGGTGGTTTTTATACACCACTTGTCAGATTGTAAGTCCTTGTAACACATTAGCCCTTCAGAAGGTATGCCCCATGTTTCCTCTAGACTTTCCACTTTGCACTGAGTAATGATTCTCTATTAATGAAAAATTGAGTTTGTTTCATTTGCTGTCACGTTTGAAGCACAGGTTTATTTTTTCTTCCCTAGGACTGGTTACATTTTAATGCATATATTCAAAATTCGAGTCCAACCTGAAATGAACTGTATCAGCTATTATATAGTCAGTGGAAAGCATCAAAACATGATGCATCAAACATATTTTACAGTCCTAGGATAACATCATCCTTGAGCTGATTTTATGCATTACCTGTATACAATATTTTATTTTGATGAGAGGGTCTGTAGATGCAGATGTACTTCTCTGAATATATTTTGTCAGTGGTAACGTATACACTGCTTTAATTTTGAATACAGAAATCACATAGATGATTTTTTAAGGTGTTGTCATGGTTTGGGCCAGATTGGCCCAATGAGGCGGTACAACAGATGCTCGTTCTCTCCTGCTCCACTTCCAAGGGAGGCATGAGAGACAAAGAGAGACTTCTGAGTTTAGAAGGAACTTAACTACTTTAATGAAATATTAATAACAAAATAATAAAGAGAAAATCATGAAACATATACAAAACCATATCAGGCTCCCAGGATGACAATCATGTCACCAGCAGGCACTGGGGAAGTCCTAGACTGGACTCAGTGGCGGATGGGAACTGGATTCCAGATCTGGATTCAGGATTGGGATCAAAGGTCGATGAACAGACAGAGTCTTCCTCGGATTGCCAGCCATTGAAGAAAGAGGCTGACCCTTTGCTCCCTCAGCTTTTACACTGAGCATGAGGCAGATGGGATGGAATTCCCTGTTGGTCAGGTTTGGGTCACCTGTCCTGTCCGCTCCTCCCCACAGGTGTGACCCCTCTACGCTTTTCTGCTTTTGACCATCCAACAGGGCAAATACCAAAGTTGGCTGCCCTTGGTTGTTATAGCAGTAAGGATACGCAAGAGCCTCTCTGCATCCCATTCCGTGGCATCAACTATAAACATGGGTCTGATCACTCTGAGAGCAAACAGTTTCTGCCCAACATGCTGGTAATTTCAGCAGTTAGAAGAGGCCTAGCTAAAAAGTAAAGTTACTGAACAAAATGGGTCCTGTTTTACCTCAAACCAGGATAGCAGTGATTGGGAAAACACAACTGAAAGGATCAGGGTACCTGTCAATAATTACTTTTTAGAGTTTAATGGAGAAGAGGAAAATTTATTATTACAAACCAGGAGTGGCATGGCAGGTTTCAAGGCATTTCGTTGAGTCTAGCAGATGTGGCAGGTTCTCAAGTTATTCATCAATCGGCAAGTAAATCTTTTACTTAATCTCGTTATGCAGTTAGAGTAGACTGTCAGATGTGTAAAAATATTTTTTTTTTACAATTAACTACGTCTGAGTTATGTGTCTCAGAAGGTGGTGCAAGTATCCTCTTAGGTTGTTATATAGGCCTGAAGTGAGAAACAGAATAACATGCGAAAAGCGGGTAATTAGAAGCTGCCTGTTTGCTTCCAAATTTCTAATCAGATTCATAACTCCTGCTTCAAATGAATGGAAATGCTCTTTTCGTGCAAAAGTAAAAAATAAATATTTATCATATCAAAACCATTCCAATATTTCCCTGAGCACATCAGGATTAGAAGAGAGAGCTTTGTAGCTAAATGAGTCCCTCAATGCCTTCCTGAACAGAAAGGAGATCTGAAATTATCTCAAAGTAAGAGTTATAAAGAGAATTTCATACATCACACCTTATTAACATGCAGACTTTAAAAGTGATGTTTGAGGTTAACTTAAGACATCTGTAAACTCTAAGGCACACTGTGAACCCTTGGAAACCTTGTAATGAGATTATTTTATAGCAAACCATATTTTGTGGTACTAACAGAGATTTGATGGAGAATTTTAAAACTTTCCAAACCCAAGAAAAATGTCAACTCGAGAATAATTCAGCTTGTTAAGCTCTGAAGACGAGGTCTCAACAGATACTGGTCCTCTGACCCATTCACGAGAAATCAACTGCCCAGTAAACAGCAATTGACTTGGGACTTTCTCCCCCGTGTCCCCGGCTCATCCTTTATCTGGTTTCTGAACGGCAGAACCTCTTGCCATTGGAAATCCAATTACAGTTAAACAAAGATTCACCTCAGTGCCTCATGGAAAGCTTTGAAAAATGTTTTGCTTAAAGCCAGTTCTGCCTACATCTGTCTAGATAGAGAGCCAAGATTTTCTGAAGGTTTTAATGCTGTGTCGCGCTCTCTCCTGAAACGGGATATTAGCTAATCTTGACATTAGTGTTAATCTAGACCAGTCCCCTTTATAGCTACAGAGGCCATGTAGGTCATGCTCTTACTGCCTGTTTCCTCATGAGATTGGCGTAGAAAGTTGACTTCATTAAAATGAAATATTTTTTTTTTCCTTTAGTTTTTTGGTCTACCTTTCTCATTGTGTCGTTTGAGCCGCTGAGGATTTATGTATTCAGGTTTTTCTCTTCCTTCCATGCACCCCTCTTTCAAAACCCAGCAGGTAGAAAATCACTTTGACTAAAGCTGAGATTCTCACATTAAAAGCTGAGATTCTGCAGCTTTTCAAAGTATGTGATTATATAAAGTATCAAATACTGTGAGAATTGGATTAAAAAAACCACGAGGGCCGATATGGAGACAAATGATAATGAGCAGTGGGAAAAGACAGTGCGCACAAATACAGTAATGGATAGCAAATGTCAAGAGTTCAACATTCAATTTTATTTCTCTGTTTTTATGAACTGGATTTTTACTATATATGTCATGGGGAGTTTGTGTGTGTGGTTAAGGGAATAGCTGAACCAGGCGTATAGAGGAAGGAGATTGAGGGTCAGGATAGTCAGAGAAATTTGGGACGAAGAGGTTTGGGGTGAAGCCAGGGGAGCGAGCACCAGTAACACAGGAGAGATGGATTGTCAGGCTCCTGGGGATGGCACGGCATTTCCTCAAATCCATGTCTGCCAGCAGACAGTTAGGAGAGTCGCTTCAGCACCAGGAATGTTGCTTCGACATATGATAGAGATGGATCCAAAACTATCTTCCTCGCATGGAGGCAGTTTCTCAGCACATTCCTTCAAAACCAGAAGGAAACCGAAGCTTTGTGTCCATGCAGCTCCTCCCTCCCTCCTTGGGGAGCTGGCTGTGAATTTTAGGGGTGAGATCTGATTGTGCAGGCTGGGGCTCAAGCACAATAAAGATTTTCAGCATATTGCAGCAAAGATAAATGTTTTTCCAATTGAGAAGAGTGTCAGAAAAGCAAAGATGTTCCCCAGCATCCCTCTAAGCTTTAGACTCCACCGGTGGAAAGAATGACGTTTACTCCAAAATTTCAAGTGGGCCGCTTTCTAATATTGGGTTCAGCAGCTACCTTTGCAGCTTGTACATTTCTGGAGTGTGGGAACTGTTTCCAAACTGGATATGGAAACTGCGAAGCGCTCCCGTCGTACTGCTGGTAACTGCATTCAGGTACACTGTTTCCTCTGCTGACTTTGTGATTCAATTTTGCCCTTTTTGTGTTCAATGTTAAAGTCCATTCTGCCTTTTTTCTTCCCCTCTCATCTTTTTTTTTTTCATTAATGACTGCCAACATGCCCATGGATTGCTGTAAAGCATGTCCTTGATCAACTTGCCTGAAGAGGATGGAGGAGATACAGTCATGAAAGGCAGAGCTCCTCCCTACAGATCGACCCTTAAACCCTGGGCTGGTGCTCAGGATTAAAACCAGCTTCTGACAAGATTGTGCTTGTGCAGCTCCTCTTGGCCACCTTTCCTCGGCCACCTGCCCTCTGTTTGGCAGCTTCTGAAGTGCTGCTGCCTTGTGCTAGATTTAGGATTAAAAATGTGCCATTTCTGGCCTTTCTGTATCCTCTGTCCTGACTTACATGGAAACGACCTGCTTGTTGTTTGAAAGTAGGCTTTAAGGAGGAGGATGGAAGTGATATGTCCTGCCAAAGCGAATGCATGTACTTAGCAGAATTTATTCTGTTGTTAGTACACAGAGAGCCAGAGGAGGAGAGGTCCTCGCTGGGGTTTGAGACTGGACTGGTTATGCATGGTGGATTCACTGCCCGGCAGGGAGGCAGCTGCCCCACGTTAACACCCCTGCACGACTGCGCAATTGCTTTGGCAGTATTCCTGAGCACATCTGTAACAGGGCTTTTTAAAGAGCGGTTATGCTATGAAATGCAAGACTCTTAATATTACATCTTGGTGCCTCACATTTATTCTTGCTTCCTCAATGACTTCCTCATCAAATGCGGTCCATTAAAAGATTCAGGACGAGATTTTTCTTAACTGCCAGCTTTGCAACAGCAACCTGCTGTCCAAGAAATCAAGCTGTGTGCTGTCTGCTTCATCAATCATTGCCAGCTAGCACCGACGGGAAGGAGTCAGGGTGGAAACTTAGCTGGCAATTAGGCAACTAACACGTAGGAGCTGGGAGAGTGTTATCTTGTGCTGGCAGTGGCCGTGTGGACTCTGCGGTGCAAATGGTAGGGGAAAGATTTGCCTATTCCTTAAGGTGGCAGCCTGTGGCTTCGTACAGGGAGTAATTTTCTCCATTTTTGGGCTTTACTGTTGAGCTGTATCTCTCTGCATTTGACAATAGCAGCAACATTTTTCTTTTATTTTTGGGAGGGCAACGTTTTGGAATTGACAGCTTTGGCGTCCCTTCCCAGCACTACTGTTGGGGCAGCATTGTGTCTTCCTCTCACCAACAGCCTCGTGGACAACTTAAACAGTACAGCATGTGTCATCCTGTCTGCTTTCCCCTCTGCTCTAGTCATAATTATAGATAGTCTCTAATTACCACATGCGTTCCTAGGATATGTTGCAGCATTACACAGCAGTTATGAGACTGTCAACAATTTGGAGCCATTCTATATGGCCGGCAGCTCGGTGAATTAAAGGCTTTTCCAAACTAACAGTGGTTGTTTGAAAAGCGAGTGTGTGACATGGTGTTAGTACCTTCTCACTGCTGAGATGGGCCGTGTGTCTCGCACACACAGAACACACGGGCACATAAGAGCTGCTGTCCCCTTGCACGTTCCGTTTTCTTTCACACATGACTTGCTGAAAGAGGAAAAGGTGAAAATGTGTCGTCATCAGCTGATCTTTGTAGCTGGGTGAGAAACGTTTCTTCAGTCATAGGTTTAAAAGACTTCGTAAAAGTTCCTGGTTTTGGAATCGGGATTGACCACAACCTTTGAGAGTGGAGAAGTCAGGGCAGGCTTTCAGGATGGAGGATGGGAACCATCACCCAGAATCAGTAGTTGATGCATTGAAACCTGTCGCGGGGAAGCAGGGAAGAGATGTGAGACCCCAACCTTTGCTTTGCAAATCCCGAGTGAGTACCCTAAGCACAGGGAAGCTCCCATCCCCTTGCCCGAGAAGATTGTTTTCTGTTTACTTAAACATAATGGTCTTTCCAGCAGCCTTCTTACTGTCTGACAGACTTGTGTCCCTAGCCCAGAGACACGATGAAACTCTTGAGGATAACTGGAGGTAGAGGGACCGTTCCCAGATTTGCCAGGAGACTCGATACTGCAAACCCTCAGCAGCAGGTTCTCTTGCAGTATGTGCTGACCGCAAACCCTTGGACAGTACTACACATGAAGACTGAAGATGAAGAGGAGGAGGAGTGAAATGATGGCTTACAGCAGTTTTAGATATACCAAAACTTTGAGGGAGAATCCCAAAAAGCATTGCAGAGAAAAGCCACTGGTCAGTTATTCCCATTTTTGCAAGCCTGTGTACAAAAGCAAACCTGTGGTATTAAGATCTGCAGTAATATCGCAAAATTGTTTCCTTCTCTTAAGTGGAAATGAATTAAGTCATACTGCGAGCGGTATCGTGGTCAGTGCATCATAATGGAAAAACAGCAAATAAAAATTACTCCTCCAGCAATAATGTGTTAATGTCTTTTTAGCACCAAGTAAATTTTTGATGGTTATCACTGATGTATTTTTTTAATAATTGGCTGGGATGCTTAATAATGCTATGTATAATTTAGGAATCCAATTTATTGACAAAACCAGAAAGAAACCACCATATTAAATAGACACAAAAATCAGTTTAATACAATTCATGGGGAGAAATTGTAACTTCACAGCAGGCAAAATACAATAAGCACTAATGTAACCTTTTAAAATAAGGCTTAAGCACAAAACCTCCCAGCCTGTCCGAAGGGGAGGATGAGATGCTGAGGAGGCTTTGGTAACTTGGTTCATAGGCTGTAATCTGTCTGTCCACCCAGAATAGTCCTGTGTCGTTGACCACTTTTTTACTCTCCATATTTCACTCTAGCTGCCCTCATTTTCCTTTTTAAAATGTCTCTCCTTCAGTGTACTTTTCACAGTATTTTTGAAAACCCTTTCATGGTGACAGGGTTTCCTTCAATTCTGTTCATCTTTTCCTCAGCAACCGAGTCTGTTTAGTGACTTTATTAATTACCATGTTAAGTTTATTGAAGTGAGCACCTCATTTGGAGAATCCTCCTGGGGACTCAGCAAATATACTCATTAGACAGAATGTTTTCCATTTGTATATCAGCATTTTGATAATGAACAACTTTATAATGTTAAGGTAAATGGTGCAAGTTAAAAGTTAGAATTTAGTTGAAGTCAGAGTTTTTTGTTGGTCTGTTTTTTGGTTTGTTTTTTTTTTTTTTTTTCCATTAGCCTCAACAGGGTTATTAGCTATACAACTATGGGTCATCAGACAGCCAGGAAAATAATTTCCTACATGATTTCTGCACTGTGCTTAAAGAAATCCTTCTCTTCTCTCTTGCTGGTTCATGCTGCTCATTATATGACACTTGGCTTGGCTGCTGGCAAGTCAAAATATAAAGGGCCATGCAATTAAGTATAGTTCTGAATTTCCTTGCTTTACAGTCAGGGCATTGTAATAGTGTCTGCCTTGGTTTAGCAGTAGTAGCTGTGCAGTTTAACCCAACATATGCAGAAGATTCGAAAGTCAAATAAAACCGTGAATTATGTAGCCGATGGCTAGCTTTGAAGTTCAAATTAACTAGATGAAGATGGCATATGGTGGTGTGTTGGCAGTGGTGTATTCGAGGAGGGCTGAATGCAAGGTGGAAAGATTTTGCAAATCCTTCTGATGCAATGACAGGTCAGATAAAAACATGGAAGCGTTTTAACTCGGTCAGTTAAAACGCCTCTGACGTGTCTAGGGCTGTGCCCATTTTATAGAGTGTAAGAGGCACAGAGAGGTTAGCTCATGGTCGGCAGTTGAGCTGAGGCTGCAAGATCCAGCTTCCCTCCTGCCTCTGGATGAGCAGTCTGTCATAATCCTCGACTGTGGAAATGCCGTAGTGGTTTGGTTAATCCCTTGCAGGGAGATCTACCACAACCCTCTTGCTTACTGTTGAAGAAAGCAGTCCCAGATGGCTTTGTCTGAGATGAGGATGTTGTGTTGGACTGTCAGAGCCGTAATTTCTCTCCCCAAGGATGAGCAGAGCTGTAGAACTGAACCCTGGGTCACACCATGAATCAGTCTCCAACCTCCCACTCCAACCTCCCCACTCCCTCCCATTTTAAAAACGAGGGAAGACAGCTTAAAAACCAGGCAAGTAACTGGTACGCTCCTCTCCTCTTGTAAGAAGGAGACGTGACACCTAGATTGAGCTTCTCTGGGGGCACTTAAGGCTGAGTTTATTTACTGTGTAACATGGTAGTTTAGTGTGATTCCTACTTGCTGCCTAATTAGTTCCACTAATTTATTTGGAACAGAACTTCCTCCCTTTCTGTTGAATAACTGGAGTGTGGTTTCTGTGAGTTCCTTTAAGCCCTCATTTAGCCGCTGCATGGCTTGCTGGATGCTGTGCTCGCTCTCTCTAAGGCCTATGTTTTGAATAACTATTAGCTTTATAAGCACTTTCCCTTAGCAGCGCCCAAAGGCTCTTTTGGAACAAATGCAATAGACTTTGTGTAGATGGAAGATGTTACCTTGATCCTTTTAAAAGCTGCGTAGTCCTAAGGCGCTCCATTGTGAGTAGTCACTGGAGCACAGGGGTTCCTGAGAGCCTGACCTTCAGGGAGAGGGCAGGAGATGGTGGTGAGGGGACAGAGGGGTAAAATGAACAGCCTGACCCTTGGCTAGTTGACAGCAGAGGTGTGGAAATGCCCAACTTCTAATTCCAACAAGTGCACGGACACGCCAGTCCACTGGCAGCTCCTGTGACAGGAGCCTTGAACTCATCATATTCTTCTGTGTCTTTGGTGGCTGCACCAACCACTGAGAACAGTCTGGTTTAGCCACAGTTCGTCTGCTGTTTTTCTTTTGGCAGTGTGACCACTAACTAGGCTTGACAAACATACACATCTGTGCTTTGCTGTATACATGTACCCCAGCTGGCTGTAAGGATCTGCTGGGAGCAGTGCCCGGAGCATCCTGGGCTCCAGGCAGACCAGTTCGCATTGTGTCTGCGCCCTCAGCTAGCTTCGGTGTCTTTACCTGCGCTGTTCTGAGCGATACAGAGAGGTCTATAGATACTTCTGACAATTTTATTAGTTCACTTTATTTTATTTCTCATACTTTGCTACTTAACTTGTGCCTGATATAATTTAATTTATTTATTGGCCTTGATTCAGTAAGATAAATCAGAGAATTTTTGTATACTTTAACTTTCTTCTGCTCCATATCCTGCTGCCTGCTGACCTGTTCTCTCTTCCCTACCCCTTTCCAACCTTGCTTACTCTCTGCTTATTTATTACCTTTAAAAATGATGTAATTATTTCTGTAATACACGCACACTTGTAACTAAAACTCTTTGGCTTGAGAGCAATTTGTACAGAGCAGACTTGGTACTGAATCTTCCCGTGCTAGTGCTGCGTCTCTGTTTTTTCCCTGGCTGGCTGGCTGTAACCTGTGGGGTTTCGGTAAGTGGAGCGGAGCGTAAGCAAAGGATTGTGCAGGTACAGGCATTTGCTGTGCAGCGTGTCCACCAGCACCCCTGCCTCCTAGCAAGAGGAGGTCAAGAAGAAGTGGCCTCAAGTTATGCCAGGGGAGGTTTAGGATGGATGTTAGGAAAAATTTCTCCACCAAAGGGGTTATCAGGCATTGGAACAGGCTGCCCAGGGAAGTGGTGGAATCGCCATTCCTGGAGGGGTTTAAAAGCTGGGTAGACGTGGTGCTGAGGGACATGGTTTAGTGGTGGGTTTGGCAGTGTTAGGCTGATGGTTGGACTTGATGATCTGAAAGGTCCCTTCCAGCCTAGATGATTCTGTGATTCTAAGATGCGTGTGTGCTTGTGCTTGAAGTGAACTCGGCACCTTTGCGTCAGGAAGCAAAAGTGCCAGACCTTAAATTTTGTCAAGTATTTCCTTTGTTAGAATTGCTTCCTTCATTTTACCATCGCCGTGCGTATGGCTCAGAGCAAGGAGAGGCCAGGGATGCTTTACCAGCTTGCGCTTTTACCGTTCCATATAAGCATACGACACCAACAGCCACCCGCACTTTGCCACCGCAGACGTGTTTGGCTCAGACAGCCAAACGGGTGCTATTTAATCTGTTGCAACTTCTTCTCCTGAAAGTTTCACAACAGGGTAGCGTATATTTTGAAACTGTTTTCCAGTGAAGGTGGTCTTTTTGTTTGGTCTTATTCCTTTTGGCAAAGGGGACATTTCCTACGTCCCTTACCTTGGGAGCCGGAGGGAACTGCAGGCTGCTCTGCAAAGCTTGGTGCCTGTATGAAGACAGACGTGAAGTAATCAGGCTGGCACAACAATGTGCCATTATTTATGAAGTCAACCCTTTTCTAACTTTTCCTTTGTTTATGCAGTGTAATTTCAATGTCATAAATACTGAAAGGTTTACTGCTGTGAGATGAGAACTTCCCTCATTCATCTCTGCAATTAAACAACTTGTGCCCGCGGTGGCTTTTCCTTTTAACTGCCTTTTAGGATGGAGTCCAGGATTTTAAGAGTTTTCACTGACTGAATTTTTTTAATGAGGTCAAAGAGTTTTTGAGGGAATTTTGAACACTACTTAATTTTCTGTTCTCTTTGCAGGTTTAGGCTTTATTTTTCCACACAGTCCCTTAGTTCCTGAGTGACTTCAAACAAATCCTTTTTCCTTTTCTGTGTCTTACTTTCGCTGTATCTGTAACTGGATAAACCTGGTTACTGTCTTTAAAGTGCCCAGTGCTACGTGCGAGCTACCCTAGAGCTGGGTACTCTCACCGTTAACAGCTCAGCCGCTCCCTTTCGTTCTGGCACAATCTCTGCTGCCTCTGGGCTTGTCCTGGAAATGTGTCACACCGTGACAAATATTTTAAGGGAAGGAATCCCAGTTGAGTTTTTCTGCAAAGAATGGGGAAAGTTACTGTATAATAATCCTAAGGAGTACTGTGTGATAATTCCATCAGCTGTAGGGCAGGTGGTGCTTTGGTTCCGTTGATAGAGCTCTATTAATTGGGGTTGCTTCAAATCTGAACCAGTGTATGCTGGGGAGAAGTATATATACCAAAGAATTTCAAACTTTCCTAGAAGCAGCAGGGTTTTCTGCTAAAGTGCTGACACAGTCTTTCATACCTCCACAGACTTTGGTATTCTTTGTGTTTCAGTAGAGCGGACGTGATGTTACGTGACTAGCAAGCTGTCAGAGCAAGCCACCCTGTCCTAAGTAAGACTTATGCACAGGACAATCTTTGTATCGAGCTCCTTGCATGCTCCTGGCTGTAGAGCCCTCCAAGCTTCTGCTTCCTCTGATTTTTCTAGTTACAAGGGAGGGCACGGTGCAACCTTGCACCCAGTCAGTACTGGCTGTTGCTGTGGGCAGCTCCTAGGCAGGGACTGGTTCACAGAAAATGAGAAAGGATGAGGTTTTTGAGACAGACTTCCAGAGCTCTCTCCAGACCTGGCTTCTTTGTTCTTTATCCACAGACCCCACAGGCTTTAAGAATTGAGGGGGCAGAAGTAAGCTGTCTTTGGATCCTTAAGTTAACTGAATTGTTTCTTTCAGTAGCAGTCACAGATTTTGTGGGTAAACTTTATCGTGAAGAGGAATATAGAGAAATTCCATGGTCAGTGTTGAGCTTTAATTGTTTTAAGCTGTAAGTATGATGTTGCCATAGTGGGAGTAGCTGGCGTGCATCAACCTACTCTCATTTCAAACAGCTGTTTAATGAGATCTTCTTGTAAGATCCCCTGTTAAGAATAGACCATAATGAGTATGATGAAACCACCTCATCCTTGAAAACAAATTCCTTTTCATGGCTTAATTAAAAGTGCTCCTGATACTTCTGTGAGCATACATGATAACTTAGGAAAGCCTCTGTTTTAATTTATATAAAGCAGTCTCAATTAAGAAGCAAAAGAGATAATATGTTGCTTTAATATTATATAGTAAAAACTGTTCTTATTTCTGAACTACTGTTATCTTCCAGTCAGATACAATGTGTGTCTTAACAGTTTAGCAGCTTTCCCCAAGAGACTGGCATGACAGCCGCTTTCTTGTTTGCTTTTACTTGTGTCTTATTGTGATGGAAAAACTAGTTGAGACTGCAGCAACTGATTTAGTTGGGCATGATTTGTGGCTGAAATTTTTGGGGGACAAATTTAGAGACGACTGAGCCTTCTGAACTATTTAAGCCCAATTTTCTAGGAACAGCAGCGCTAGTTAAAGTTGACTGTGCAATGAGCAACAGTGCAGTTTGCCCAAAATAGAACACAGAATGGGTTTGTGTTAGTGAACCTTGGTGAGAACAAGAAGCTGGATCACCAGCAGCTGGTATGGACAGAGCAGGCATCTCAGACCTGTGGCTGGGCTGCTTCGGTGAGCCGTCCTTGCTGCCCCAGTGCAGATAAAATCCAGGTGCAGGAGAAGAACGTTGCCTGCTGCTCCCTACCGCTGGCAATTCTTGCACCTTTTCTTCCTTCTTCTTCTCATTTGCCACAGTGAAACGTCATTCTCTGTTTGTAGTTGCTAGGAAAGATGCTAATTAAAGAAAGAAATGTTGATTTGAGAGAAAATTGCCAAAATGAGCATTGTAAAAGAACAACTGTTTCCTTACATTTGTCTGAAATTGTTCTCCCTTTGGGAGAAGCATAAAGCTACGAGTCCCCCGTGCAGGGACTTCCCAGCCTGAGTTACATGAGGTGGAGGGTACTGAAAAGCAGATTGTTTCCATGCTGTATCCTTCACAGGGCTCTCTCCTGATATACTGAAAAATCAGTGAATAAATGGCACCGAAATGTGTTAGAACCACCCTTAAAAAGGCGTCTTTTAGAAAGAGAAGAGTGAAGTCTTGAGGGAGGGTTCCTGTCTTGGGTGAAGAAGTTTGTTGCTCTCTGGGAAATGCCCTGTGTTCCTGGCCTGGCTTTGGGCTTTGGCCATCCTTTGGAGAGTCATGGGCAGCACCCAGTAGCTGTGATAAGCAACCAGCTGGGAAGAAGCTGGGGGGATATCACGCTGTCTCCAAGTAGCCAGAGGTGTTACGGAGCAAACTCAGGAGGAACAACCTGTAACTTCTTGTGTAGATGTAGTCCGGCAACAAAGGTGTTACCCTGGTCCTCTTTCCCTTTTGTCTCTTTTAGGTGCAGCATTTTGATTTCCCAACAGAAGGCATGCTGTAGTTTGGACAACGTACTCTGATGTATTACTTTGATTGTTTTCACATTGTCAAATTTTCTGTCCTTAGTAAAGACACGCCGTATCTGCGTGCCACTGGAGATCGTGTGGTTCATCACATGAAGGTATGGGAGGTTCAAATCTAGTAGTTAAATGGTGACTTGGTCCGTATCGCAAACCCCTGACCTCTTGCACACCACAATAGATATTATTACCAAAAGGATAGTTAAAAAAAATTAATGGCGAAGAAGACTTCATTTTCTGGTATGTCTTCCAAATGATCAGGCTGACACCTGCATTGCTGACCCTTTGCTCTCCGCTCAATTTAGGACACTGCTAAAACATGATCTTCTTTCAGTTCCACCAATACTGCAGACTCTAATTTTCACTAATTTTTATTTTTCCTTGCAAATCTGTCAATCACACTAAACAATTTAGGTGCGATCTGTCTTTCTCAAGCTCTCCTTCACACCTAGCTGCCTCCCTGTCTTTTCTTGGTGGCTTGCTGCAGATGGATTTGCTTTCACACTAGATGGGAGATCAAATTCTTTAGCAGAAACACTGCCCCTAGTAGTATTGTTTGCAGGTTTTGTTAATTGCTCGTTGATGGTGCCTTAGTTTGCTGTTAGTCTGTTGTTTCCTCTAAAAAGAGGTGTATTTGCAGTACTGAGTAATGTTCATAATTCCTCTTGTACTTTGCCAAAATGCTACTTGTGAGAGGCTAAGAGATTGCAAATGTCAAGCATGGTACCCAGGAGGACAATCTACCAGTCAATGCTGAAATGATTTGAACTAGTGAACTCTTGTTAAAACTGTTAATTGCTTTTTTAAAAACACTTAATGGAAATTGCCACATTTAAGTAGTCCATAAAACTGCGATGACACCAGCTTTAATCAGGTGTCATGAAAACACGTACATTATAAGCTACCTGGCCTGATAACTTTGACAGTGGAAATCAGTCACGACAGCCTGGTGTTTACAGTCCTGCATCTCTCTGGAAGAGAAGAATCGTATATTTATTTTACTTATGAGGAGACTCTTCTCTGAAATGCACCTTTATGTGAAATAAAGCTTATTGAAGAGAATGACCCCAGTAAACTCAGAAGTCTGGAGGGTAAGGTTGTGCTGCCTGGTTCTGAATATTTCATAGTGGAATATGCTAATTGATGTGGTGACCTTGCTGCAGACTCAAAAAACCTGACGCAGTGCTGAATGAAAGCCACTGTGCTGTGTTTTTGCTGGTCTGTGTGGTTGATTCCAAAAGGAAAAAAGGAAAAACGGGCAGTGAAATGATATGTATTTGAGAATTATCAGCTACTACAGTTACCCAGGACCAGACTTCAAAGAATACAAGATGTTTATGGGACATACATTTCTTTAAATATCCCATGAGTTAACTATAAATCCCACTGAAAGCTTACATGGGCACTTAAAGTATTTATGAAGGTACTGTGAGATGTCGATTCGCCTCTTCAAGCTGTCTACAGAAGCTGATGGAGCGTGGTGTAGGTGGAAATAACCACACTTCTTACCTGGATTGTATATCAATACGTGACCCACCAGAAAAGATCTTTGGAAAGAAGAAAAGATCGGAGCGAGCGTTAGGTGAAGATGTTCACACGGGGGAGGAACATTCTGGTTCTGTGTATCCAGTTGAAATTCCTACTCTTGATGACAGCAGCCTGCACAGAGGCCTCACTCCCGTTCCCCCCGCAGAAGTGTTCCTCTCCGCGGATCTTCTGCGAAAGGTGTCATTAATTGCTGCGCTTACCAGCAGTCTCAGAAGAGGATCTGAAAATAGAAGTGGCCCAATGAAGTGACATACTTTCTGACCCTTTGCAATGGACCTTTTTAGGTCACAGCGCCTTAGTAGGGCACTGCATTAAATGTTCTTTTGTTCCTGGTAGTGTTTACTGTCCATCCCCTGGCACCTTTCCTACACATATCATACTCGTGTATTTTATTATACACTTAAAAAAAGAATATCTGTTTTCTTTCTTGACACTAAGAGACAAGTTGAACGGAGCTATAGTAACAGTGGTATTGTCAGAATGGGCTATTTTAAGTAGGGTGTTGGTGACAAACATTGGTATAAAAATGCTAGAAATCAGCAAGCCCAGTGTTTCCACCTTTGTGTCATGCAGCGTTTCTGTAGTACTATGGTGATGTTTCTTTTTTTCATACTTGTTAAAGTTTTATACTGACTCTTACCACAAGTTGTTTGAGAAAACTTTAGGATATAACCTTGAATTCCAGTGATCTCCCTGCAAGACTTCACAGAAACTCTTCCACTTCTTTTGGGGTAAAAGTTCACTTTATTAAACCAATTTAATTTACTGACAATGCTGATTTTGAGCAGAGCATACGGAGGTGCAGGTGGTCCATCTTTCTAATGATGGGATGTTTTCAAGAAACAAAGCCTTACTGAATTTCCTGAAGTTGGTGTCTACATTCATCGGATCTCTGGAGGTTTATTTCATAGGGAAGATTTCTTTGACAGCCAGTGCTTTCTCGATTTGAAGTTGTCCTTGGTGAGAGTGCTTAACTACTTTTAGATTAATGATGTGTCCAGCTTCATGCTGAGGAAGGGGAGTCCGTTCACTCTTTTGAGTTGGCAAAATATATTAATAAAACTGTAGAAACGTAGAATTTTAAAAAATATGAAGTATTTTTAGCTCTTTTTTTCTTTTCAGTTCAAAACTCTATTTTTGGAAGACAATGTTGGAAAACCTATCCATTTTCAGAGGACTGAGCACTGTCACTTTGTGAAAGTCTGTGTTCATCTCTATGAGAAATTATTTTTCATTTCTTAGGATTTGTTTTTGTTTTGCCTTTTATTGAGGGGATGAAAAAGGGTTTATGATGCTGATAGAGCAAAATATTTCATGGGCTGTCAGAGAGAGGTGTGTGCTCAAGTGTCTTGTCCTGAAGCAGGTTTGGAGATGATAGGGGTTACCAGTTAATGGTGGTTTGTACCTTTGTTGCCAATATCCTGAACTTTCCCAGAGCTGCTGTGCAGCAACTCCTTGCCTCTTTGAAGTTATGAAAGCACATAAATAAAACTAAATATGAAGTAATAGGTCTTTATTATATTTACGTGATATTTTTTAAAACTTTATTTACCCGAGATCCTGACATTTTTTACCATTATCATTTCTTTTTAAAATATAAACCCTAAATAGTGCAGACAGATTACCAGAAGAGCTGCAGGTAATTTAAAGCAGAAAATCTGCAGTGGAACTTGAAAATCACTTTTTTTTGAGGCAGCTGTTCTAAATTATGTGTTCTTAGTCTTCCTTCTCCAAAGGGAAATTTTGTCTCTTCCAGTCAGGGCAATAAATAAAGGTGAAAGAACCACCATGAAAACATCGCTAAATTATTAATTTGCCAGAAACACTGTCTCAGAAGAAAAAAACCTCTTCAGGGTAGTGTTGGAATGTAAAATACTCATTATTCACCAAACGCATAAGGATCTGCACAGAGAAGTAATGCAGCTGGGCCCACAAACCTGAGATCGGTGACAGACTTGAACCAGATTTTGAACACTAGATTATTTAAAAAAAACAAAACAGAACAAAACAAACTAGTGATTTTTAAAAATAAAATGTATCTAGCTCAGGGTATACCTTCATTATAATTCCAGGGGGGCATACCTGTGTTACAAAATCAAGCTACTCTGAGGTGTAATGACACATATGCTTTAGTTTTGATATGGACAGGAAAAAGTTTCTATTGCAATGCTTGGCCCAAAGATTTAAGGTCGCAGTCAGGAACATAACACAAGCCTTATGAGTTCCGGTCCCTGTTTCTGCAACCACATATATAACTCTGGGTATCTTTATAAATTAAAGGTGCAGAAGAAAGGTGAAATATTAACAGTGGATCGTTTACTGTATCATAACAGTTCAATCATCAGTGCCGGAAAGTCAGTATTTTATTAACTTCAAAGTAGTCTCTAGTTAAGTTCTCCAAAATGATGGAAATTCAGCGGTTCTAGTTTTCTAGCTGTGCATTTGACTGCCTATGAAACACCACATAAAAATGATGTTTTGGTAAGAAATCATTACCTCTGTTCTCCCAAAGGCAGCAGTTATATGTTACGTCAGGTTTGGTTCAGAATAGAGTTTTCTACAAAGTATGTCGTGTAAGTTAAAATAATATTGACATAATGTAGTCGGGTAAGAAACAGTGCTTAATGATTGCTATTGGAAATTCTTTGAATATTTCTCAAATTGAGTATCAGCAGTGACTTCTGAATGTCTGTCAACAGATGACTTCCCAGAAGATGTTTGTTTTTCAGTCCTATCCGCCGTGGACGTTCATTACCCGAGATACAGATTATTTCATCTGTATTCTTGCTGTGGCATCAAGGCTGTCTAATTGGCAGCTATAGAGTGTCTTAACACCTGCATTAACAAAGGCCCTTTTCTACCATTTATAGAAGATAAAAAAGAATTTGAGCTTTTATAAAATACATGTGTTTTACAGGACAGTAACAGATGAAGCTGCATTATGCTTCCTATTACGTAAAATAAAGTCAATTTGCACTAAGAGCTTCAGGAGCTTCCCTCCAGCCCTTGTTCCCCTCCTGTTAAACAGTCTGGGAGTTTGTCAAGGGAGCTGGAAAATCTGAGGGAGTTTGATCCCCAAACTGCTGAACCCCAAACCAACGAAATAATTTCACAGAAAAAATAGAGTACGGTAGCTCACGTGTATCTCCGTGGCAGATGTGTGCATGGTGGCTTCGTTTAAATGCAGTGGGGTTTAGTCTGTGTAGGTGTGTGTGATGCCCAATCTGCATTTCTGAAGGCGAGCGTCTTGCTCATAACTCATTCCGGTATTTGTACAGTTCACAGGAATCCTTCAAGGGCTTGTTTGCTCTATGTTCATCTGGGATGGAGTGAGTGTACCATGTAAAATAATATGTCAGCTCATAAACTGCATGTACAGCAGCGAGATGCGAGCTCATTTCACTTTTATCACAGGACCTTGAATCAGGCTTGTTCTGCTGCCAAGTCCCTGAACGCCGCCTTGCAATGTGCCTGGAATTCACTTTTCTGGAATCATTTTTTGGTGTATAATTTTGTGTCTTTTCAGCCTCTCGTGCAGGGGGCTGATTGCTTCACAAATGAGAGCCGGGAGGGATGCAGCCAGTGCAGCTGGGAAGCTTTTGCATCTTGGGTCCTTCTGAGGGAGCTCAGGGCAGGACGCAAGGTCCACCAACATGAGCAAAATATTGTCATCAGTGCTTCGTGGGACATGCTGAACTGTTCCGGCTTCCTCTGCCTGGTCTCATGGTTGCTGCTGTGTGGCACGTTGATTTTTGTGCATTTTCTTGGCACCATGGAGGCCTGTGCCCCGTGAAGTGGCATGATATGTCCTGCTGGCTGGACACTGAGCAGCGGCAGGCTGTGGTGGGACGTGGTAGCTCAGAGTGGAGAGGAGAAGAGATGCTGACAGCATTCCTTCTTTTCAGCTGCTGAGCTCTGGAGGCAGAAGGATGGCTTCTTCCAGCCCCTATTTCAGGGATCGGGTTTTATTGAGCGTGATACACACTGTGCTCCTTTGTGCATGGAGTGGTGATGGCTCAGGAATGTATGTTGCAGAGGTTTAGGAAATTTATGAACTCGACTCACCCACAGTGGACTTAGTGGGATATGTAATTCCTTTTACTGTTACTGTTCACAGAATGACTGCTTTAAGTCACAGCATTTTCTTAAACCTCTAAAAGCCGTCTGTTAATCACGTTATCTTGCTGGTAACGGCTACAATGTTGGACAGCACTGTTGCTGCAAACTGGGGTTTTTTCATCTTTTCTCACCGTCTCTCCAATAGCTGATCTGCTGTGACTAGGAAGATTTTTGGACTCTCCCATGCCTCTTGTTTCCTTGGCAGAGTGATACTTCTCTACTCATAGGTTGCTGCTTTGCGAGACGGTATGAATCATGCTTTGAAGCGAGCTGCTGTGTTGTCTCATGTGCTCTAGAGGAGCTAACTTGTTATTTTCGTGCTCTTCATATCCTTATGACAGCTTGTCAGAGAAGAGAAGTTTTGCTTTATTTTCTTTTCCTTTCAGCGTTGTTGACTAATTAGTAGCCAAACAGACGGCATTTGTTTTTGTTATCAAACTGGTAGTAATTTAAGAGCTGGATGCAACCCAAAGCTCTGGAACCAAATAATGAACTTTGGGTACGGTCAGATGAAGACATGACTCGGGATGCTGGCTGGGTACATCCAAAGCAGGACCTGAGTGGGAAATTTCCCATCCACGATCAAGGTTTTTATATTCTGGACTGTTGCAAAATGATCATGATTAATTTTGAAATGCCATTTTAACAGTTCATGAGAAACAAGTTAAGCTGCCATGCTCTAGAATCAGGGAGGGTTAGACTGAGGAGAAATTGTGGACCTGACTCTGGTCTTGTTTATTTGTTTAAACAAGAAGCAACTGGCGAAGCAGACTGCTTTTGTGTTGGTCCAGGCCCTGTAAAAGGGGATCAGAACTGAAGCCCCTCGATAGAGGTGTTGTCTCCTAAAGATGGATGTTGTCAGACAGTGCGTTTAAGCTCCACGCTACTTTCTGGGTGACAGATTATCTGTGTATTTTGTGTGTTTATTTATACCTGGCTACGAATGGGAAGGCCATTCTTGACCAAGGGACCTATTTGTCCAAAGGAGTTAAACAGTCATGGATTCATGTCATTTGGAGAGTAACTAGCGCCCCGTCTTTTTCAGCCAGTGATTAATTGCACAGAGCAATAGGTGAGGCGCAGCCATTTTTCATACCTAACGTGATTCCGGACGGGAGGACGCGTGGCACTCCGCATCCTGCGACTCCCTGACAAAGCAGCGATGGAGAGCAGACCTTCTCGCTGGCAGGTTTCCCGAACCGCCTCGCCTCATGCGAGGAGACTCTATCACCTTCCCACAGTGGGACCAGATGTCCCAACACAGAATGTAATATTGCAAAGAGGGGAAAAAAAATGCGGTAAAAAGCTCTGAGAACTAATGTCTGTTTTGTCGAACAGTTGGAGAGCTCCTGGCCATGATGTCTCAAACCTGACAAAATTACCCTGAAGTCACTGATTTTACATTCCATTTGGCAGTAGAAAATCTTCCAAAGCATTCAAATTCTGCTTTCCTTCATCAGCTCCATTGGGAGTTAAAATAATTCAGAGTAAGGGATTATTGTGTTTCACTCAGGCCTGGGAACGATTAGCCATTTTTCTACAAAACTCGTTTTTTAAAGTTTCTCTTGTCTTGCTTCCTCCTGGCTGTGTTCGCACAGCACTGGCGTGTGTCTGCTTCGAGTTTGATGTAGACTAGCCATCTTTGGGAGGCTTGTTTAGAGTCAGGCCTCTGCTATATGATTCTCATTAGTGTTATGAGAAAAGTAATTGGGGATTTCATCTTTGTACGTTGAGCTGATTATCCATCCCAGGCTGCTGCCTCGGCGACAGGCTTAGACCCTGCGGCCTTAATGTGTGTGTGTATCAAACACGGCTCTCCCACAAGGTAGCAAGCAAAGTGTATGTTTCCTATGCATTATTTATGTAATTGAAAATGCATTCTCTTAAAAATTATTGTGGACTGTGCACTTCTTCGCACTGCGGCTAGAAACATGGAGATCATTTGGAAGGACTTGGGATGGGCGCTCGCCCAGCCTTCTGCCTTACACAGCCTGTTGTAATTCACAGCGAGGGTCCGTGAAGCCCTTTTAGAAGCTTAAGAAAAACAATTCCTAGCTTGTTTATTGGAGTTTGAGGTCCGGTGAAAGAAGATTAAAAAATAGCTGGGCAAAAATACCTGTATGGCACAGCAATTCTAGAGGTGTTTTGTTTTCACAAAAAAACCCTTATTTTTTTTGTTAGTTTTTTCATAATTAGATGTACAAATTGTTCTTGCAGATGTAACGGATTGCCAGGCAGGGTCTGTTTATCGTGTTCAGTAGCCTTTGTTCAGAGGTGCAAATTGGCCCTTAAAACTGTGTTGTCCTCACAACTGGAGCACAGAGGTAGGATCCTGTGCACGTAGGGACGGCCATTGTTGCTGACACCCTTTTTCATAATAGTGTCCAGCCACCCTTTATAATTTGTACACGTGGAAAAGCCAAACTCAGGCAGACTTTTTTTTTTTAATTTTGATGAAATTTTTTTGCTCATCGAAGCAGTCTGTTGCTTTCTGTGGTTGTCCACAACAGCATGCATGGGCAGTCATCAGTATCTCCCTTACCGCTCTCAACTGTGCGGAGTCAGGTGAATTATGATGCCTTATGGTATTCTCCGCAGTGAGGAACTATTAATGCTTTGACTCAACTATCTTCTTGATTAGCCTCAAAATGTTGAGAGCCAAGCTTTAGACTGTGCAATGGCTAATGTATGATTAAGTTCAACCAAAGACAGATTTATATTTGTACAAGCAAATTTAGGGCCTGTTCCCATGCCTGTTGTAGTTATCAGGAGGAGTTTCAGGTGTTGGTCTACAGGCAGATATATTTGCTCATTCATGATATGCATCATCTATAAGGCAGGAGAGTGAATTACATAAATTGCTGGCAATCTCCAGCCAGCATTTCCATGTGGGTTTAAAAGTCTTATTTTACCCTGGGTATTTTATCCCTACCTACTAAGATACATGCCTGGAGTGTGCCGTGGATAGCCTATATGCAGATAACATACACAGTAGGTTTATTATTTCCAGGTAACAAAGAGGAATGCATCAGCATATTGGAGATATTAAAATGTATGGTTTCTCTGTGGCCTTTAATGAGGGTTTGCAGGAGTTCCAGTGCTCTACAAAAAATAGCTGGATTTTTCTCATACTTTCTTGCAGGGTCCAAAGAGAAAAGATGAATTTGCTGCCTATGTGTTTTGAGGATACCATATTTAGGATAATCACAATTTTTCACTAGTTTCTCACACACACCCAAACATGGAGCTAAGTAAGCTGTTTAGCTATGCATCATTCCTGCGATGGTGCCTGAAAGAGGTTGAAGTCCCTCTGTCCGTGCTTAGCAGCTGAAATCAGTCATAGGTGTGCTTTCCAAAGGCAGCTGCTCTGCCTGGGTTTGGTTTGGTTCCCAGGACTCTGTAAGCTTGCACAAATGTTCTTTTAGATATGACAGGGAATCAGCTTTAGTTGTTTATTTTCTTTTTACATTACCTATAAATGTGCTAGCCAGTAGGTTTTCTGGCTGCAGTTAGCACTGAGATAAGAGGATTGAAAAATGTTTCCAGAAGGAACATTTTGGATAGGTAATTGTGACTGTTCACCCTAGAAATCTGACCCTGAGATTGTCTTTTCCAGTCAAGGAACAGATACACTCTATGACTTATGTCTTACCAAATCCACTCAGGTATCTTATACAATCGAATACTTAGAAACATGTGACAGTCTAGGAAGTATTCACAGAAAGTATTTAATGGCTAATCTCAGGTAATATTCAGTGTCTGCAGTGATAAAGTCAAGACACTCGTGAATTGTTCACAGACAATTTGCAGAAAGAAGAGCGGCTGATGTACATTAGACATTCCTCACCCATCACTCAGCTCTAGCTACACCTGGAGGCAAGTCTGGGAGAGTATTTCGCTTTATCTTCACATCCACAAGGTCTAATGGACTGTTGTGTACACACCTTTACGGTTCCTCTCTCTTGTTGGATGGGGTACCGCTGTATCTTCCAAAAGTGGTGTGTGATTGGGCTTTAGTCCCCTGAGAAATGGTAGCTCGGAGCTGCCCTTTGCATCTCACCTGACTTTCACATTCCCCCTCTAGTAGCACTGTTTGTTTCGGGACATCTGCTCCCCTGTGGGAAGGTGGCAGCAGGTGACAACGTGAGATCAGTTAATGATTCTAAGTATGTTCAGGCAATCTGCCAGTCTGAGCCCTCAGCGCTTCTTTTTTTAACTTGTCAGAAATTCAAAGTAAAAATATTGTAGTGAAGAGGGTCATCTAGAAAAGCCGCACGTTAATTATGGAAGGCAGTTTCTTGGCTATCAGTTGCTGTCCTGCACAGAATAACTTTGAGATTTCTATTTTTACTGTAGGAAGACGCTTAAGTCTGGAGCTACTGGCTTTGGTTCTCATGGTTTGTTACTGCTACAACCACCCAGTAAAATCTCTTAACAAAGAATTTTTGGAGGCTATAGACTAGAACCAGTTCTCTCTTTATTCTTTGTCCATATTGGATAAAGTTTCACACCATCAGGTCTAATTTTCAAATGTTACCAGAGAGTTTTGTGTCCAAGTGTCTAATAGGTTTTGTAAGTAGCTACAAGTGCCAGTGGCTAGAAGCAAGGCATCCCTATATTGTGATTGATGTTTTGTAGTATACAGCAGGAGAATTGACAGCCTTTCAGAAATAAGGCCAACATTTATAGATCATATTCCAAGATGCATTAAAAATATGCAAATCTGTAGAAAAGGAGAATTCAGGAGGTGTGAAAATCAAGTCTTTTGTATAAATTATCATGGTAACATTGGATCTGCATTTGCTGCGTAGGAGTCTTTGTGTAACGTAGGGCTCAATGCATATAGCATATGCCTCAGCACTTTGGTGTAATCTCTTTTTGCAGAAGTTTTAATGTACCAAAATTAAGCATACAAATAGAAACTGTGATGGAGGGACTGGGAGAAAGGGGCTTACCTGATGTTACTTAGTCTTCAGTGTTCACTTTGATCATCTTTGCTCTATCTTTTTAAGCCTTGAACACACGTCAATCAGCAAAATAACAAAGTCTCCTTCATGCCAAGCCAACCCTTTCCCAAATACTTCAAGAGGAGGGTTTTACCCTGAAAGAGGGAGAGAAACCCTGTAACGACCCCAAAAATGTAGTTGTCTGCTCTCAATTATACTTGAGAAGAGCTCGGAGATTCCAGTGATGGATGATAGTATACAAATCTCAAGTAGCTTTGTTTAGTGTGTTTTGTGATATGATGTAGGAGAGAGAATTCTTACCCAGTGTCTTTTAAAGGAAATCCTGAGGGTGAATCAATTACCTTTCTTTTCTGAATCAATAGAGATGGGATGTATTGCAGTTACTTCATGCTTTAGTGAGTGCTCAAGCACAAAGGATGGCTGCTGATGATAACAATTGCAAAGAATGCGGTGCCATTTTTTTCTTTTTCTTCTTTTAAGGACACTACAATCCTCTTAGTTTACACACTTCATCATTCCTAGTCCCAATCTTGTCTCAACCAAGATTTAAGAGCAGGAGGAGACGCACTGAAACATGGCTTGTAGTCCTAATGACAGCGCTGCCCGTTCCTGAGACTCTCCAAACCCTCGACACTTGTGAATTTTGCCTCAAGAATGTTCAGATTTAGGAGATGGAGTAAGGGGAAATGGGTTATGAGCTGACACTGTGGTGCTAGCTGAGGTTAAATCAAGTAGTTGAGGCTCAGTCAAGGATAAAAAGACAGATTTCCTGTATTTCTGGTTCTAAAGCAAATACCTTTATGCTTTTTGCAAGATGCTTCCATGTATCCCACCAGGTACAATTTTGTTCAAAAAAAAAGGTAAAATACTGCTATATGTAAGACCTGATATTTTAAAGTTATGTCTAATAACTTATTGCCTTTATAAACTTCATCGTTATACTCTCAAAAGAGTATTGATATGTGTGTATAATATGATTTAGCAAGACTCTACTGTAAGAGCTTCCCGAGCGCAACCCATATGGTAACCTGAGAGTAGTATGAAATGGTAGTAACTCAAAATGAAGCATGGTCTGTGGTGTAAGTTTTCATAAGAGGTGTTTTAAGACAATTGGGATGGCACTTTCTTTTTTCCCATTTGGATCTCTCCAGAGATCCAAATACGTCTGAGAGGTCTGTCTAGGTCACTCGACTTGTCTGTGTTGTCAGACTGATCTCTAAAGAATATGGGGAGACAGGAAAGTGGAAACTAGATGAAAAAGGAAGGCTTCTTAAGCTCCTGCCTTTCTTGCCTGATACTGAGGTCTCAGGAGGGCTAAAGCAGTCTGAGGCGATAGAGAACTGCATTTGGCTTTTCTCTCTAGTTTCTTGATCAGGATCCGTTTTCCTTTTCAGAAGCTGAGAGGAAACTAAAGACACTAAAGAGACGGTGAGGGGTTTGACCACATACTGGCTCTGTTGGCTGCTGTTCCTTGAAAGGAGGAAGGCTCTGGCTTAATACAGAAATTAATTTACTTATAAGAGAAAGTCCTGTTCTGTTGCAGGCATTTCTTTGGATTTTGTGGCATGCATAGCAATGAATTGAAAAGGAAAAGGAAGAGAGTTAAAAAAGAAGAAAATGTAAAAATACATTTCTCAGTGAGGAAGAAAAAAAAACTATACAAGCAGATGGGGACAGGTTAGAGGTGTGGGCAGGAGACTGTCACATGGCTTCACCTTTGCTTCTCTAGAATGGTTCGCATTGCACCACCTGAAAACTCAGAAGTGGTGTGAAAACGGAGGAGTTACAGAGGACACTATACAAAAGTGATACTCAAATCATTGAGGTGCTGGTTGGGAGGGAAGTCTGGAGGTTTTGAGTCTGACCTCCAGCTTGTAGTGGGATGATCACGAACACTAGTCAGGTCAGCCATGACTTGGTCAAGCCAAGTTTTGAAATCCTCTGAGGACAGAGATTTGACAGCCTCTCTTGTCATGTGTGCCCATGTTGCTTTCTCAAATGACCAGTCTGAACCTTTCTGCCTGGGTTTGTGGCTGTTGCCCCTGTGTTGTATTGTCTGCCAGTACCAATGAGAATTTGGCTATTATCTTTGTGTTAGATTTTACAGTAGTTGTAGCTGCCACGAGATCCACTCTTAGTTTCCAGAAAAACAATTTTGGATCCCTTGGGCTCTCCATGCAGATCTGTTTTGTAGCTCGCTGACCCATCTTGATAGCAGTTTCATTGTCCTTTGACAGCTTCCAAGCATCACTCCTGAATGGGGAGGTCTGAAAGTGAACACGATATTCCAGGTGTGACCTCACCAGTACTCCAAGAGGGGAGCAGTAACTCCCCAGACTCCTAATGTAGCCGACGTTGTGGTTCCCCTTACTTGTGGTGGATGTCCACTGTTGGTTTCTATTGAATTTGCTGCCCACCGAAACCTCCAGGTCTGTTTCAGCAAACTGCTGTTCACCCAGGTGATTCCCAGCCTGTGCTCGTGCATGGGATTAGTCTGTGCAACTGCCAGACTTCATGTTTGTCTTCAGTGAGGGTCATCAGGTTTCTGTTGACTCCATCTTCAAGTTTATGAAAGCCCTGCTGAATTGAAGCTCTGCTCTTTTTGTTGACTCCCTCCCTTAATTTAGTACCATCCACACGTTTGCTGAGGATGCATGTCCGATAATCAGTTTTATGCAGAGATCTTTAATGAGTGGGGCATTATGAATGTCCAAGCTTGCAATTTAAAGTAGATTCAAGAAATGCCAATGAAGTTTCGTCTGCGAGCCAGAGAGGTAATATTCCCTCTGTGCAAAGACCCTTTTTCTGCCTTGGAATATAGCATTCATCTACAGGTAGTTCGATAATAGAAACAGGTTAACAAATTAGGTGGAATTCAGGAAAGAAGGATGATTGTGTCTGAAAGTGAATTTTCTGGGTGAATAACAAAATAGTTTTGATATATTTCATTTTGATTGAAGACCAATCAGCTTAAAAGGGGCAACTACCAACAAAAATGTTTCAAGGATATTTAAGGTACAGGAAGGGCTTTTTATAAAAGTTATGTAGCTGTTAGCTACCAACAGGGATATAAATGAACCCTGTCTCTAAAAGCTGGATCCTGGAACTGCTGCGGTATGCTGAGGGAAGTAGCAACAGATACGGCTGCACCACAGCGTTATCTTGGGAGTTTGAGATGAACCATGTTTGAGTGCCAGTGCAAGCTTCTAAAACCTTGAAGATCACCTTAATCACTTAAGGTAAAAATTAAATCTGTACTATGACTCTGCCTCCATGCACATTCAGGAGAGATGGAAAGAGCACTGCCTTCCTCCCAAGGTACTTCTCTTTTCTCTTTTGCTGGGAGGGATCCCTTTAGAGAGGAGATCCTGCCAACTTTCTTTTATGTTGCTTTCCACTGAGTTATTCCCCTTGGTTTCCCCTTGTGTTCTTGGAGGAGAGAGAAGCAGCTTTTGTACCTTCAGGGTGTAAAATCTGGCTCTGTTGGGGTGAATGGAAATTTTTCTTTGACTTAAAGGCGATCAGAATTTCACCCTTAGAGTCTGCTTAGGAAAACCAGAGGATTTAATCGGAAGCATTGCACGTTAGGATGAGCATACATAAAAGAACAACATTAACCTCAATGCCACATACAGAATTATTTCTGAGTGGAAATGAACAAAATTTTATAGAGTAATATTATTTGGAAGGCCTCCTCAGCAAGAGAAAATATCATAGATGATTAAGAGAAATAAGAATTACAGCTTGAACTACGGAAAACCTCTTTTTGACACTGTCTCTTTAATTAGAAAAAATGAGCCTAACCAAGATGTATATCATCATTGATTTTTATAATAAGCTTTTAAAGCAAACATACGTGGTGTCACTGTGCTATTTTATAACATACACTGCTAACCATTTATTCTGTCGTATAACAGTTCACCAGCAGACATATTTTATTATTTTTTCTGTGTAATAAAAAAGATAAAATCAATACCTATTATATGCCATACCTTCAAGGTTAAAAAGTACTAAATCTTGATGCTAACGTCTTTCCTTGTATGCATTAATTTAGGAGCAATATAAATTCAATACAAATACATTTTCTAGCTATATGGTTAAAACTGGATCCTAAGTATAACAAAGGAGTTGGATATTCGGAAACTAACATCAAGATACTGACGGTGGACAGTGCATTCATGCAGATTGTTAAACTTTGCAGCAAATCTGACTATGAAAACCTGAGAAAGCCGGTACATGGGCCAAATACGATTGGAAGGAAAGATACTGTGGTTTCACATACTGGGAGGTAGTTTTTGATCCAACGGAAACTCCTCTGGCCTGACAAACGCATGCCAATTAAATGGATTTGTAAGGTCAATACAAAAATGGAGTCGTTTTCCTTGGCTCCGTTGCTGCTAGTCATTTAACAACAATTACAGAGTACAGTTAATTTAATGATGAGAAGCATCAAAACTGAGAAAGTGAAAATGGAAGTGTCAAAGCCATCAGAAGACTTGTCTTTCCTGGGTTATAGCTAAGTTAGTTGAAGGCCTAAGTGGGAAGCAATATGATAATGTTGCAGCCTATTACTGTGCACTTTGCCAGTGCTTCAAGGAAACATCAAAAAGGGAAAATCCAACACTTATCTCTGCTTATTATGAGTTAGTGCAAGATTTAATGTGATTGGAGTACTAGTAAATGAAGAAGGACACACTATATTTCTTTTTTACTAAGCAACTAAAGCTTCTGGATTTCTGATGCAATGATGAGTTTGTGGCAGGTGTGAAACCAAGTGTGCTGGTGATGTAACGTGCACAAAGTGTGTGCTTAATATGTATTTTGTTCAGTGTTAATGTAGAAATCTTTTCTATTCATTACTACTTTTTCACCACTCAGCAATTAATTGCGTGTTGAGGTACTTATGAATATGCAATTACTGTTCCCTGCCTGTGAGCAGTCTTCTCCTGTATGCATGGGAAACAGTTGCGTAGAGTTAACTCAGCACTAGCTGAAACTCCCTGTTTATAATAACGTCCTTAACATGCAAAATGCAGATGATGCTAGAAATGCTTATGAATGGATTCATATTTATGGGACAAAATTCTGCCCTTGGGCTATAACTGCTGGTGGGCAGGAGCCTTACCTGGGTGTCATCCCGGTGCTGAGCGTCACCCCTTGTGTTGTGATGCGGAGGGTGAATGAAAGAAACCTCAATGCTGAAGACAAAAAAAACAGCTAACACTGAATACCTCTTATCACAAGACTCTTCTGTTCCTGTTTATGTAATATGCAGTATAAAATTATTAAATGTTGGGGTTTTTTTTCCACTTGGCTTTAGAGCTGCCCTCAGCAACTTCGGAGCGCACACCTGGAAACATCCTTTAGTTTACTTTTGGTAACAGCATGAAAAGTTCTTTAAAGGACTTACTTGCATGACTTCTTGTTAAAACTTAGCTCTCCTCCCAGCTGACTTGCAGAACCCCCTAGAGCAGAACAGCCCGTGTTTTCCGAAGTATTTGTCAGCTGAAACACATCTTCCAAGCAGCGTGGCTGGACTTTTGTCGTAGGACGAAGTCACTGGCGTTTCTGGGACGTTGCAGAAGGAGTCTCTGTTGTGGCAGATGAGAAAATCTCTTTGGGAATCTCCATGCCAGTTATCAAATCATCACCGATCTCTGGGTTTTTTTGAATTACTCACTTACCATTGACTATATCACTTTCTATTGACAGAATTTGAAGGAAAAATTCTGTGACTTAATTAATATTTGCAATGTTGGGTATTTTGAGGGCAGCGGCTATTTAGTGAACCAAATACTGCATCAGAGGCACCTTCTTTTTTGTGCATTTTACATTTACTGGCCTTTGGTTTTAGATGAATGTTTTCCAGATAAAACTTAGCTTTGTTTGGCCTTGGTTTAAAACATCTTGAGATAATTCAGCTTGCTTCTTACAAAAATTGCAGCAGATGCTAATAATAAAATACAATTTATAAAGGAATAGATGCTTGGGTGTTGGTTTTTTTTAATAATTTGGTGAGGAAATAAAAGGCTAGCTGATAGATTAATGTCTTACACGCTAAGTGTAAGTTGGAGAGACATTTCACTGGCAAGCTATAAGCTTCTGGATACAGAGGATTACACGGGAAATACTCACGCAACCTTAGCAGCGTTACCAACAGCAATGCCACAATGAACAGAACAGCCTCATTGCAGCGATCTAAAGCCACCGCTGTTTTCTTTAAGGCAAACATTGTTTTTATGCCCTACAGATAAATCCCATTTTAAGCTTTGATCAAAGCAAATACGCTCACTTTGAGGCTTTGGGCAGATGTAAATTGCTCTATTATACACATGCATTTGCATACATTTGCAAGGAGACGGGGTCTACATGTAACGGTGCCTTTTATTTTTGTTGGTGCGCTGAAATTCAAGTAACCGGTGGTTTTCTGCCATGGAGAAGGCAGAAGTTTCTCTGCAAAGGAAATAAATAGCACAAGTGAAGCAATGCGGAGGTTTGCACGAAGCTCCATTGTTGCCCGAGCTGCGAGAAGAGGCCACGCAGGGCCCTGAACGTCAAGAGTTGGTTTATTTTATTTATTTTGCTGTTTCTTGTGGTGAACAAATGTAAATGAAATAGTTCTGAGAGAGGGACATTGCTCTTGTTTGACCACTTCTGGAAAGGTTGTGCCAATAGCGTATGAAACGCGCAGGTTGCCAAAATATTGGGTATCTGTCTTTGTTACAGACTTCCATTTGTTTTCTTATATATTTCTCTACTTCGTTTCCTGCATTAAATTGGATTAACTTTCTCTCTCTCCCAATTAATGCTGTTAACAGTAATAACAACCATAATGTGTGAACATCTGGCATTTTAGTACACAGTAAGCTTTTAGAAATACCAGATATGAATCTATTGAAATCTGTCTCTATAGTGATTTTCCCAGCATTTTGTGGCTTAGACGATGAATTCTTTTTGCCTCTCTGGTTTCCTTTCATTATCAAGGTTTGTTAATTCTTTAGATGCCAGGGTTAGATAATTAAATACCCCTTTGTAATTACCGTGGTGCCTGTGGGTTTGAGACCTCTAGCTCATTAGGCAGTGTGCTGTCCTTCTAAGATATTTGAGGGAAATACTTTCATACTCATCAAAGATCTGTGTGGCAAATTAAGGTCACAGCTGTCTCTTTGACAGGCTGAAGTCTAAGGTTTTATTTTTTTTTATTAGTTACCACTAGGGCAGTTCATAGCAGCAAAAGCTTTCTGAATCCAAATATTGAACAGCCAGTTCTTCAAAACTTCTGTGCTTTCAGTGGCAAACACGTTGCCCTTATAAATTACCCATGGCTTCTTCGCTGTAGCGAACAGAGAGCTTTTGCGGGGCTGCCTGCACTTTCATACACTCTAAGCTGAAGACTGGCCTTACGACGTCTTTTATTTCTACCCTGTCGCAGCTCTTGACCGTTTTCCAAAATTGTTTATTATGGCTGAAGAAGGAATTGGAGCAAACTTCCAATTATTCCCCCTTGTAATTTTGCGAAAGTGCTAGCTGTCAACCGCAGGTGAAAAATATGAAACTCGCACTGGGGTTGCCCTTCACTCCATTACGTGTCCCAGAGATTTCTGTTGACTTTCTGTTATCTATTTAGATGTCTTTCCATACCCGTCTTCACTGCATTATCATGGAATCACGGAATTTTCAGAGTTGGAAGGGACCTCTAGAGAGCATCTAGTCCAACTCCCCTGCTGACGCAGGAATGCCTAGAGCACATTACTTGGGACTGCATCCAGACGGGTCTTGAAAATCTCCAGAGCAGGGGACTCCACAACCTCCCTGGGCAGCCTGTGCCAGTGCTCCGTCACCCTCACCGGAAAGAAGTTTTTCCTTATGTTTGAATGGAACTTCCTATGTTCCAACCTGTGCCCGTTGCCCCTCGCCCTGTCACTGGGAACCACTGAGCAGAGTCTGCCTCCATCCTCCTCCAACCCACCCTTTAGATACTTCTAAGCAAGAATAAGGTCTCCCCTCAGCCTTCTCTTCTCCAGCCTAAAGAGTCCCAGCTCTCTCAGCCTTTCCTCCTAAGGGAGGTGCTCCAATCCCCCAGTCATCTTTGTTGCCCTATGCTGGACTCTCTCCAGAAGTTCCCTGTCCCGCTTGAGCTGGGGAGCCCAGAACTGGACACGGTATTCCAGTTGTGGCCTCACCAGTGCCGAGTAGAGGGGGAGAATGACCTCCCTCGACCTGCTGGCCACACTCTTCCCTATGCAGCCCAGGATTCCATTGGCCTTCCTGGTGACAAGGGCACATTGCTGGCTTATGGATAATTTACTATCTACTGGGACCCCCAGATCCTTCACCTCATCACATTGAAGGAATCCTTGTGAACGCGATGAGGCTGGGTTTGCTGGTGAGGATTTGCACTACAAGGTATGAACTCCCGGTTCAGTTTGTGTTTGCACTTTTGTTCGGTAAAACTTTGTATGATTTGATGTCTCTTCACTGAAATGGAAAGGAGAATTCTTCACTATTATAGAAGGATCATAAAGAATCTGAATACTCAAATGGCGAAGGATACATCATTGTGTGCTTGACTGAAAACAAGCAAACGGAGCCAATGAACTCTGATGTGAAAACCCTGGAAATACACTAAAAAGGAGACATGGGAGATGTTTTAAATCTGCAAAGTAGTTGGAAAAGGGAAAAAATCCTTTCCAAACAAAAGGATGGGGTGGTAGGGGTTCAGGTGTAGCAGATGAAATGGGTTAATTGTGTATCCCCATCCCCACCCATGGTAGATTGTCTCCTCTGCCTGGAAAGAATCAGGAAGTTAGATTAGAAGGTGAGCAGATCTGAGGCGTCTAGAGAAAAACATGGGTTGAAGCTTGTTTAAAAACCCTACGGAGGCAAAGTTAATTTTTTTCTGAGGCAGAAGCCAGCTTACGAACAGCAGAATGCGCTCGGAAGGGAGCCCCAAGATGTTTTTCCCCACTGGAAAATTAATAGGGAGTAGCAGGCTGCTCTTCTGCTGGCTCGAGGCAAGCGGTGGGAGGAAGGGCGTCCCAAAGCCTGCCGTCACAAGCCTACCAGCACGTAGGGGGGGAAGGGTGTCACCACCGATCTGCCAGATGGAGCATGTTAAAGGGCAGCCTGCTGAGCAGAGAAGGCAACAAGCTTAAAAAGCCAAGCACATTGATGAGTGCACCATCTCCCCTAGGAAAAAATGAAGCTGCAGACAGCGTTTACAATTGCATCACACTGATTCATAGAGGCAGAGTTGGGGGTGCAGATATAACTTCGATTTATTGGGTTTTATTGGTAAACAACTGCATTTGATTGTGGCTTGAACCAAAATGCCAGCTCCCGAACTTTAGGGCTGTGCATGAATCTGTGCTTGGAGCCTGGCCAGTTGAGCTGACAGCAAAATTCCCATCGACTAATGTGGAGCTGAGGTGGGAGAGATGTCTGATGGGGCAGAGCACTCCAGCACGTAGGAATGACAACTACAGAGGTTGAGAAGTCGCTGAAGAACAAAGGAAATGCCACTGGGCAAAGCTACATCCAACTGTAAATCTCACGAAGAGCATTACAGAACCACAGAATCACTGGCGTTGGAAGGGACCTCTGCAGATCATCTCGCCCAACCCCCCTGCCAGAGCAGGGTCACCTAGAGCAGGTTGCACAGGATGGCGTCCAGGCGGTTTTGGAATGTCTCCAGAGTCGGAGACTCCACCACCTCTCTGGGCAGCTTGTGCCAGTGCTCTGCCACCCTCAAAGGAAAGAACTTCCTCCTCATGTTTAGATGGAACTTCCCATGTTCAAGTTTGTGCCCATTATAGTCTCTTCTTTTTGTGTCTCCATGATTTTTATTTTTTAGCACCCATGAATCCCATAACAGGCATCAGATTAAAAGAAAAGCAGAACATTCAACGGTGTTTCAAGAGTGCCGTGTCTCATGTGGTCATCTCTGATGCTGGGCATGAACATTTGTTTCCAAGAATTTTAACTCTACAGGTATGATAGCTTTTGCTGACATGGAAGTTGAAGGCCATAAATAACACTCTAATTTGCAAAGTTTTCAGTTTATAGTGCTCTAGTGCATGGAGCTATGAAGCAGATTTTCATAAATCTTCTCTTTTTATCTCGTCTGATGGATTCTTTTTAGATCTTACCCTGCCAGCAATTTTCCACTTTGCCGGACAAATGAATGCATATAGGCAGAACGTCCATGGCAGTTGAAAGGTTAATGGAAGGAAAATGTAGTGACATCAAAGTAAGTTTTATTAAGTGAAGCTTTGATTTTCTCCATTATTGGCTCTTTTGTATGAACAAACTTAAATTCTATATAAAGCACACAAGCACAGACTGCTCATGAGCAGAAAGCACGAGAGTACAGCAAAGAATATTAATTTGTTGTTTTTCTATAGTTCCTTCCAGCTGAAGGTCACAATGAATGCATTTCATTTCAAGCGTCTCTACTCTTACATGTGTGTTAAATATTACCAGTTTCTTGTTATAAATAAATAAGAAACTGAAGCAGAGAGTTGCATATTTAAAGACAAGAATAAATATCTAAGGCAGCCTTAGGAGGGGATGTTGGATATTTTGGTTCCCAGTTTTGGCCCTTCCGTAAATGAGAATTTTTTCTTTATAAGGCTGTTTCTGTGCAGATACTGGGCACAGCACTGTCAGCACTAAACAGATAAATAATAATCATCCGACAGATTCACGGTTGCACCTGACATACCAAATTTATTTGAGAAAACTTCTACTGCTGGCAAATACCGATTCCATGTCTGCATGCCCATTATAGGATAACTGCCTTTTGTGAAGAAAAGAAAAGCCTATTGTTTTAAGGGGTTTTCAGGAAATTATTCACCTGACAGAGGTCACTTTCCATTATGCGTGAACAATTTCAGTTATCTTAAAAAAACCCGCACATAAAAAAGAAAAAAGATCCTATAATTTTCTAAATTGCAAAAAGAATTCTTGTCTTTCTCGTGTTCATTCCACCCGGCTCAGCTGCTGTGTTATTAGTGCTACAAGATTTGAAGGCTGTAAAATGCAGAGGCAGGTTTCAATTTTAGGCGAAGCTGTGCAGTACTTGCATCGTTTCTTGTTCGTGTAGTGGTGTAGTGTTGTAGTGGTGAAGGTTTCTTGGGCGAGTGAGGATAAAGAGCAGAGGAAAGATAAACAAAACCCAGGAAAGGTTTCTAAATGTGACCCCCTTTTTCAAGGACTGAAGATTGGTGATGACTTTGAAGAAGTGTTTAAGCGGGGCGAGAAAGCAAGAACTCTGCATATGTTACAAGTATAGATTTTTTGGGTGTTTTTAAAGAAATGCGCTTGACCTTTTTGTCAGTAGCTTAACTGAGGGATTTAATCTTGTCTTTTTGACATAGAATAATATGAAAATAGAAAATCGTTATTGGTGTATACTGTATTTAACAACAAATTTAAGCAAAGTTTTCCATGGTCTTATTCAGTTAACAGTAGGTAATATATCCATTTCCAACCCTGATGAAGTAGTATTGGATATTATGTTTTACACTGTTTTGGGAGGAAAAAACACAAGTTTCTCCTATATCCGGTGATAGCATGTAGTACTTCAGTGATGTGGTTCCCTGTAAATGTGGATTTTGTAACGATAGACTGGTCCTTTATGGGTCAGATCCCTTTCACCCTCTGTTTTACGGCAGCTTCCACTGCAGATCAGATATATAACTTGGCATATATGGGATTTATACACACAGCTTATATCTTGTCCTATGTGGAAATCCACTGTGTTGATATAGGCATACATACAGCTGATCCCGTACTAGGGTTGTTATTCCACTGTAACTACACCAGTACCATTAAAAAATGGTGATGTAGAGAGGAAAAAAAAGGAGGGACAAAAAAAAAAATATGGAGACAAAACCACAAGGATCTGAAATCCCATTGAAAGTCAATAAAGCTTTAGCACAGGAGTTATTTATATCCTTTTGTAAATGTTATCCACTTTTTCTGGGTGCAAAGTGCAGATTCTCAGTGGAAGGCTGGCTGAACACAGTGAGTCTTGAGGGGGAGGATGGGAAGAAGATAACAAGGCCACTGGGGAAGGACACAAGGCAATGGAAATTGTCTCAGGCATAGCAGAGTGGCGGCTAAAGAGGCATGAAAAAGGAGGTGTGAGAAGGGTAGGCGCAGAGGAGGGGGAGAAGAAATGAGAGGGCTTAGGGGGAAAGTAAGAGCCGTCATGCACTTGGGAATGCTGGCTGGGGAGGAGAAGCCTGGCTGCCCTTTGCCGGCAGTGGGGTCTCCGGAATAAGCTCAGCCGTTCTGCTCACACGGTTGTAATTCACATCATTTTAAACTGTAAGATTTTAAGGCGGCTGGTATCTGCAGTTTCTAAAGCTGTCTTGTCCACCCGCCTTAGTTTCCATTGCAAATGAATGCCACTCTAGTGAGTCCTTCTGGGAAGGAGTGTTGGGTTGCACAGGTTGGGTCACGGCACACACTGGGTCGGGGCGTCCCTGAACCGCAGGAGCCCAGGGTGGCAGCTTCGTCGGCCAGGGCTGTGCAGGACTGGTGCTCCAGGAGCTGTCCTGGGCTTACTTCCACCTACATCGAGGTAATATTTTCACATGGAGGAAGGTGGAATGGGGGAGAAGACAAAACAGAAGTTTGACAAGATATATGTTATTTTACTAAAAACCACTTTATATATGTATTATTATTTTTTAGTCCTTCATAGCGAAGAATTCAACCAGGGATTTTATTCTTGCATTAGACCCCCACCATTATTAAATTTCATTTTACTGTAACTGATGAATTGTTTTAAGGCTGCACAGAGTTGCATGGTCAAAATGGAAATGAGTTGAAGAAAACACAGCGTAATTAAGAATTCGGCAATTTTACGTATCAATTCCCTTATGATAATTGGCTGGCAACATGAAATATTTAAAAACACAATCAAACTCTGTCTGTGTACATGAGGATATGTTTGGGTATCTGTATCTGTTAGCACTGTGCGATGTATTAGTTGCTTGCAACTAATTAGTTGCTAGCTACCCACAGCATCTGTATTTCAGATCCCGTGGGACTCTAAGGAATGTGACCTTATTTTAATGCTTTTCTGTGCTTTGAGAATCACTCCTTTGTATCTGCTACTAGGACATGTTTTGTTGCTTTAGTAACAATAATGCTCAGCACTCTTTTTAGATTTAGATGCCAAGGACATCTGCAAAACTAGACAAACATTATCTCTATTGTAAAATCGCATCTCCTACTTTACACCTGGCCGCTTAAAAACAGAGTGATCTTATTAATTATTGGGTGGTGCTTGCGCAGTGTCTACAGTAAACTGTGCTGGAAGTGCCAAAGATGGGACCCTGCCCTGGATCCCAACTGTACGACTCCAGTGGCTTCCCTCGACTCCTTTTACTCCTCCAGTAGCTTCCCCCCGTGCCACCGATGGGGGGATCTGCCCCAAAGGGAACGGGCTGCTTGGGTAAGGGAGCACTGTGCTCCATCAGAAAACACAATGGGAAAGGAGCTACTTGGAGTACATCCATTTATATGCAGTGGTGACTTGCGATAGAGGTTGTGGCATCTGTCCAGACAAGGAGGGAGAAGGGAAGTAACTGCTCTGCTTCTAAACAACTTGTATTTCCAGGGGCGTCTGACTCCATGGCAATCACACGAGATACTGGAGTTTTGTTCTGCTTTCCCTGGTGCACTTCTGTCTACAAAGCTGAAGAGAAGTTTGAGCTCACTAGAACAGATTTATTTCCACAGTACAGAATCATGTTGATGTTCTTCAGGCCCAGGGAAATTTGATTAAAGAGGTTTATTAGACTTTGTCTAGAATTTGGTATAATGTTTGATGCCTAGTTCTTAAATACGCTGACGTTTGCCAAATCAGTACTTAGCTTGTATTTTTATGAGAATGTTGTTTGTATTTAGTAGATGATGTAGATTTTTTTATTTTTTTTTTTATTCAGCACTAGAGCCACATTAACATTGGAGCTTGTTCAGTGGCTATTTTGTCTTTAAAAGGCCATATTATATAGGATGCAACACTCTGGGATCTTGCCGCTTGTATTCATTAAAGATCTCATGGCACTTCTGGCAGGAACTAGGTGGCTGGACTTCATGTCCTGGCTTGTACTCCAGTTTGCACTGGCCAAAGTCCAGTATGAGTAATTATATTCCGCATGCCTTAATTCCCCCAGTAATTTCAATTAGAGTTAGTATTGTTCTTTGTGCCTGATCCTAAAATGTTGCATGGTGTTGCTGTGTGATTCAACTGTTGCGACATTCCATCCCAGAGGTAGGTAAAATGATCTTGGCTTCACACTTTGTAAAGCGTTTCCTTAGGATGAATGGGCAAAATAAGCGTAGAAGATCATTACTGTTTATCTGAGACATATTGATGGCAAGGTTTTCTGCTTGTTTGTTAGTCTTTTTTTTTTTTTTTTACACTAAAGCAAGGAGTGTTTGAAACTCAAGACATGACGAAGAAAGTATAATTAGGCTTGTTGCTCAAGGTGTTTTAAAGGTTTTAAACCAAATGAAGATAATGTACCTTAATTGCATTTGCATAATGGACATAGTTGAAATCAGGTCCCTTTTTTTAATGTCTGTGACTTCCTCAGCAATGTATGCGAGAGCCAACTTGCTACCTGTGGCAAAAAGGAAAATTGAAACTAAATCTGGATGGAGTATAGTATGTGAGCAGAGTTCAAATGAAGATGTAGTTGTGCTTCGTGGCAGCCATCCTTATTCAAAGTAGTCACATGTTCGCATTTGGGATTTACCAAGTCCTTGATCTTTGAGATACTGAATGAGCTCATTCCATCTGACTGCACACTCAAATCAAGCCTGAATTGCAGAAGATAAGACCTGCTGCTGAGTGCATACATGGGTTTTTTTTCCACCCCACTATTCACCTGGCCCCAAGATGTCACACCTAAGCTGGATTAAAAAAAGCTTTGATGACTAAGAAGCATAAATAATATTACCACAGCCTCCTCGAGTCAGAGGAGTCACTGAACAAGGGCAAATCACATGTATGTTAGTTCCCAAGCGGGGGACTATCCCTAGGGAAGTGAGAGTACGTACAAGTTACCTTCATGTGCTGTCCCGTATCAGCAGAATTGGCATGCTGCTTTTTAAGCCTACAAACCCAACTCGTTCCTGGAAGTAATGTAGATCCTCGGGGAAAAAAAACAATCTTCCTTGCTCCAGAAATTGTCCTTGGTATCAGATGTCAGTAGCTCCCCCTGAAGCAGTCTCAGCAAGGCTGAGACAATCGACAGCCATGCATGAGCACATTAAAATACCATGGAAAACACTGTTAACTAAATGAGAATTTGTGGGTGCTGGGTGATACTTCAGAGAAAAAGGTTGCCTTCCTAGGCTGGTAACACAATGTTTCCCTTGAACTGATGGCTTTTGGGGTTAGTAGGCATCTTTATGAGCTGTGTTTTGGGCAAGGTGTTTCTTCTACCTCTTTTATAATTTCAAAAGCTTTGTAAAGTGCTCCTGAGCTGCAGTTGCTCAGCTTTAAATAATTCAGGAATGAAGGCAATGGTCCTTACTGAGGCAAAGCTCTTAAATGAAGTCAGTTTTTTTTGCTTGAGCTGGTCAGAATTGACTGAAATAAAACCTAGGACATTTGATAGGAAACAAGCTTTATTTAAAAAAAAGCCCAGTTAAAATACTAGTAACTATTATTTTAATAAACAAACAAACATCCTTCCAACAAGGGCAAAATCACAAGAGCTCATGTAACATTCAGATGTGTCTTTTCCTTCAGATGTTTAGGGTGTTTTGAACATGTGCAGAAGACACAAATGTGCTGATTTTCGTAGACTGTCCTCACTTGCAGAAAGCAGGTTCCTCGTGCAATAGTATTTTTTTCATTCACTGGGGCAGTCGCTTGGCAGAATTCAACCAGCAGTACTGGTGATGTCCCATAATTGTTCATGATAAACATATTACCTGATGAATGGAGCCTTTTTCCTATTTGAGTGATGTCTGTCAACAGGCTGATTTTATTTTTTGTTGTTGTGCTTGCCATATGAAATGTGTTGGCCATAACTGATCGAAGTCCTCTAGCCAGCATCACCTGCTGTGCCCTTGCCTTGCGCTGGGCTGGAGTTAGGGAGAGTCACCACTTGGGACCTTTATCCTCCTGTCCGTGGGCTGTGACTCAACTGTTGGGTTTCACATACGGGATTTTCTCTTTAGGCATTTCACTGTTCACTTGGTGTTTGTAGACGATCAGTAGTTCTCTAGTCCCACGATACTGTTTGTCCACCAAGGCTTAAGGGATGAAAGTAGGGAGCTATAAGTTGGGGGCGAGTCTTTGGAAACCATGTGAATTACATGTTTTAACATGTCAAAATAAGGGCTTATGTGAAGAATTCCCTTTTGACAAAATCTCAGCTGCACTCTCAAAATGCAGATGCAGATAGGATGATAATGTGGATGGACTAAATAGAAGTTCATGGTCACAACGATGTTTCTCACAATGGATCTTAGTTCATAAAAGCCACACTTCAAAATCTGTGTTGCTGAAGTGTGGTATATGCTAGGGGAGACTGTTCCTGCAGAAGAGAACTATGCTTGGACCAATGACATTTTTTCTGAACAGTCATGTGTATATCCATGTGACATTTAAATTCCATTTTACTTAAATTTGCAACTTTTAGAACCTGTCTTTATTTGTTTGAAAAGGAGCAAAAGCATTTTTGATAAAGGGGGGTTTGTTTTTGCTCCTCCTTTTGATTTTTGGCCTACTTCTTAGAGCTTTTTTTGAGTATGGTCGTCAGTAAATCACATTGAGTTCTGCAGTTGCACTAGTTGTGGTCAAAGCATGTTACCCCATGAAAGATTAACATACAGCTTTATCTGTTCTAATGGATAGTTGTGACAACTTTATTTTCAGAAGTGACTTATGCAGAGGGTACGCTGTGATTTGCTGCTTGGTAAGTAATCTGCAACATCAATACTTGAGATGTCTGGAATGTCTTGAGATGTCATGACTGTAGTTAAGACTACAGCTGTAAGACACCAGATCTGTTATTCAGTAATTCAGTAAATGCTGAACATGCTCAGGTTTGAGCCCAGAAGTGGAAAACAATATATGATGGTGAATCTATTTCAGAAAGCATCTGTAAAAAACCCACATTGCTGCATTATTCTTTCAGTTGATAACTATTTCTGGTGTATATCTCATTTGCCTGGTTTATGCCATCTGTTTTCTTTCCAAGTTTAGTATAATTATATTAGTCACCCGTCAGACTTTGAAAGTTTTAAACACTGCCTTGAAAGTGTGCAGAGAAAGTTGAAGTCATTGTTGTCTTTTGGCTTTGAATTCCACAGCTTCTAAGTATAGTGTGTCAAAATAGCTGCTTTAAGAAAAAACACAACTACCACCTTGAAAAGTAAATTGAGGTAATAATGGTATCGATAATAATCTAACTTCTGTATGCTGCAGATGTGAATTGTCAGAGGAAAAGGAAGATAAAGCAGTATATCATAAATAGGACTAGATCTTAGATGGTTTTTTTTGCATAATTTGCATAGTAATGAACGACAATTATACTCTTAGACTTCGTTGTAAGCTGATATGAATCACCTTCAAAATAATTTATAGTACACGTATGGAAAGAAAACCTGTATAATTTTACTGATGTTTCAGCTTGGCCATGTCAGCCTGACCTTCAATCACTGTCAATTGTTCCATTCAAACCAATCAATGGGAACATTATTAGTAACAGTAAGTGATTGCTTATGATAAATCAGTGCGATGTGATTAAATTGTTAGTGCAAATATACATGATTGCAGCTGTAGGTGCAAGGAAGTGGCCCAACGGCAGGAATACTTAAATCTGTTCTGTAGACTTAGTGTGTGGAAAAGGTAGTAAACTGAACACCAGAGGTGAGTAGATGGTTTGTTGAAAGAACTGCATGTGAAACTGAAATGACAAAGACAGCAGCACTAGCACCTACGCTCAATCAAAGTGGCGTGTTTAATTTCTACTCCAGATTAAATTCAGGTCTGCTTCATGCCATTAATTGCACGTTCCCACTGCTGTAATGCAGTTACTTTCACAGAGTAGCTTCGTCTTTTTGAATCTGTATTCAAGCTTAGAGTGACCTACTGATAGAAACCCCTCAAAACTGTCATCCGTCCTAGGAGAAGGAGAGAGCCTTTGCCTGAGCTGCGAGGAGGATGTGCTGCTGTGCAATGCCAGCTCTCGCGGAAAGGTTTGGGCAGGGTCTGTGTTTCCCAGATAGCTTCTCTGAGTAGTCACCAGCCTGAATCCAGCTGGAAAATGGGACTGGAGATGATCCAGCTTGACAGGTGCATCTGTGATACACAGTGCTGCCTGCCTGTTTTTTCTGGCTTCTAGGAGATGACAGCAACCATAATGATGACTTCCTCGCTTTCCCCAAAGTCTTTTGTCACAGGACCAAGGGGCTACAGCACTTCCAGCGTGCAGAGAGCATGCTGTTTCTTCTGGGCCACATCTGTCTTGTTCACAGTTTTCAGTGTCAAATCCAGTTTCTCTTTAGGACCTTCCGTCTTCTTCTGGTTAGCTACTTTCTTGTCTCCTCTCCCTGCTGGTCAGTTAGGTCTTCTGCTGCCTGTGAGAAACGCAAGTCACTCGAAGGGTAACAGACAACTCCAAGCAGCCATCAAAAAAGAGGGTTTTTTTCATCTGCTGACAAAGGAAGACCACTTTTAGCAAGTGCTGTGTGCTGCTTACATCCTCCTTAGCTGGAAAAGCGTTGCTGAGAAAAGGAGCCAGGGGATCCAGAGGAAAGAGCAAACAAGAGGAAAGAGAAAGGAGGTCTCTCGGTGTTGGTTTTTGTGCACATGTATGGTAGAGAGTTGTAAATGTGGAAAACAGTTGTGTGTGGAGGGGAAAATTATTAAAATAGCTGGAAATTTAATTTAAAACCTTCTTTGGTTTTTTTGATTGAGCTGTCATAGGTGGTTCTGGATCCAGTTTAGGATCTATTTTGGTTCCTCCTTGTGAACAAATACTGTTTCTGGTGTTTCTCTTGATCAGGATGTGTGCCAGCCCTCCTGCTGCTCAGCTTCTCGCACTCCCCTGAGCTATGGAGTATTGCTCATCTCTGGGAAGGGTTATGGGTTATACTGAACCCTCCTACACTTGTAAGATGAAGTGCTGGCCGCCTTGGTTCCCCTCTTGTTCATTAAGGCCCCTTCCTAAAACATAATAGTGCACAGCACTGCCGTAGCAGAAGCAAGATGTGCAAAGTGAGGTTTTCCAAGGGACTGATGCACCAAATACAACGATTACATTGCTGATGGATCTGGGAGTGAGTGGGACTGTGTTTTGGGGACAACCAGATGAAACAGTGACACTAAAAAGCAAGGGGCTGGGGTGAGAGAAAAGCCAAGAGTAAATATTTGGGTTACATGCTCGCTAGCTGAAGAGCAATAAAGTGGTGTCTTCTGTTTCTATGCCCATAGAAATAGGGCTTGTAAATAAATAGGATGTGTTAAAGGCACTTCAGAGTTCCTCATGAGATCATCTTTCTTGATGGAATTAGTCTGAGATGATTTGATTCCAAAGGGATAACATTACTCTTTGGCACCGGTCAATGACAAGTGCAAACTCCTCACATGTTAACTAATTTGTCCCAGCAGCACCTCATTTCTCATTCTGCAAGGACTGAGATATTTCCGTCAATGTGCTTTACCGTAGTGGCACGGATCCATCTTGAGTTCCTGGTCCCCGGTTCAAGTCTTCTGCCTGTGCTTTTCCAGCCTTAGAAAACAGACCCCCGGTTACACTGCCGGCTCCCTTTCTTCCGGTAGTGTAGATACCTAACAGAAATGCAGGTGTCCATCTTTGGACAGTATCAGCTTTATTTTCATGTTAAACGTAATATTAAACTCCGTCTCACTCTGTGTAGCAGTAAGTTTTGTAAGAACTGTTGTCACTCCCACACTTGCCTTGTGTTTGCCCAGTGCTTTGCGAGTCATAAGGAGGAGGTACAAAGTTTTAGTATCTTTAACCGTTATTTCCGAGGATTGTGGAAAAGGAAAGTCGACACAAGCATTCAGCTGTGTTACAAACTACAGTTCATATCGAAGAGAAGACTGTTACATACATTGCATATGTCCAAGCTGAATCTGCAGTAAATTTTGCCACAGTGAGGAAAACAAATAGGTTAGAGATGGTGTTGCACACCAGATCAGATCAAGCCAGAAATTAATAAGCTAAGGCTTGATATTAACTTTACTCAATCTATTCAAACAGGTTAAAATCAGTCCCAAGCTCCCAAATATCATGCACAGTAAGTAAAAAGTGGGTTATTCGCAGGGCCTTCTTCGCTGCAAGCAGTAAGCAGCAGCTTGCATTGAACAAACTTGATGGCCATCCATGACCTTCTTGTGGCTGCAGCAAGACGGGAGAGCAAAGTGTCTGGGCCACAGAGTGGGACAGTCTGGGGTGTGCAGGGCTGCTGGGCGGTCAGCAGGTCCAAGCTCTGGTCCTGGTGGTGCCGTTGATTTGCAGGGTTGTTGGATGCAACTTGGTTTCTTGCTGTCCCTGCTTTCCTGGCTATGAGGAATAACCTTTGTAAAAAGCTTTGAAGTCTTTACTGACTGTAAGGGCTAATTATTGCATAATAATTTAATGACTTATTCCAGTTGTTGCAGCTAATAGGTACCCATGTAAGAATTTGAAACAGTATGTCAGTTCTTTTTACTGATAAAAGAAAAACCTTGAGTTTTTCAGTGTCACTAGCAAACAGTAGCTTAGAACAGGATTGCCAGCTGCCACATGGTTTCCTGAGAGCTATAATACTACCAAGATCTTAAAGCTGAAAAATCAGTTTAAGAGATAAATATACTTTTTTCAAGTACCGCCTTAGCCCACTGTTGTGGTTTGGGCCAGATTGGCCCAATCAGGCGGAACGACAGATGCTCTCCCCCACCTCTCTTTTCAAAGGGAGGAGGGATAGAGAGAAAAGAGACTTCCGAGTTTAGAAGGAACTAAACTACTTTAATGAAGTATTAATAATAAAATAATAAAAAGAAAATAATTAAATATATACAAAACCACATCAAGCTCCCAGGATGACAATCACGTCACCAGCAGGCACCGGGGAAGTCCCAGACTGGACTCAGTGACGGATGGGAACTGGATTCCAGATCTGGATTCAGGATCGGGATCAAAGGCCGGTGAACAGACAGTCCTCCTCGGACGCTGGCCATTGAAGAAAGAGGCTGACCCTTTGCTCCCTCAGCTTTTACACTGAGCGTGAGGGATATGGGATGGAATTTCTTGTTGGTCAGGTTTGGGTCACCTGTCCTGTCCGCTCCTCCCCACAGGTGTGACCCCTCTACGCTTTTCTGCTTCCCACCCTCCAACGGGGCAAATACCAAAGTCGACTGTCCTTGGTTGTTATAGCAGTAAGGATAAGCAAGAGCCTCTCTGCATCCCATTCCGTGGCATCAACTATAAACGTGGGTCTGATCACTCTGAGAACAAACAGTTTCTGCACAACATGCTGGTAATTTCAGCAGTTAGAAGAGGCCTAGCTAAAAAGTAAAGTTACTGAACAAAATGGGTCCTGTTTTACCTCAAACCAGGACACCCACCTAATGCAGAATGTATTAATTAGTAAAACTGTTTTTTAATCTTCCTTTACCTTTCCCTCCTCTACATCTGGTTCCCATCCCCATCATCCGTGCGTGACTGAGAGGGGTTTGCCTGCCAGTGGTGTTTAAGGGTCTCTCTCCAGAACAGTTATTTTGTCCAAAGCTAGGGCTGGCCTTTGCTCCCGTTTCATGCACTCTCACCGTTATCCAGGCTCTGCTCTGCTTTTTGACAAATGTTGCTTCCTGCCATTACCTTTGCTTTTACTACTTGAAACAAAACAAAACAATCTCCCCTCCCCAAAGCCCCAGGTTCTTCCAGCAGGTATCCTTCTCTATTTCATTTTCTTTTCCATGTTTCACTCCAATTACACAGCGAATGTGGTTTCCCTTTGAAGTTCCTTGGCTGCTCAGCTGTCTATTGACTGTCCCCCATCGTTGTGTATCATCAGCAGATCTGACAAGTTCACAGCTGGTTTCTCCACTGTAGTCGCTGCTGATTAGAAATAAAAAGGGGCCTTATTGAACCTTCCCCCTCTACTTACCTGCTTACCCAGTCCTACAGCCCATATTTCTCATCGTTTCTTTTGGAGGGGGGTCTCTTCCACGGTTTTGGTTACTTCACCCCCAAAAACAACTAGGGGAAGCGACATCCTTTCAGTGCTCCCTCGGATTACAACCCAGCAACCCGATTTTGTGTGTGCACACCCTAACACCCACACCCGTGCAGCCACTCAGTTGAATCGGACAAGAAAATTTCCCCTTAGGTTGACAGTTCTTGTAGGATGGATACCCCATCTCCATCCTTCAGTGTGCTGTTAACTATAGACCTGGAGGTCCTGAAAGAAGTAGATGATGCTGCTGCGTGGTAAAAAGCGAGAGTGAGCAGAGCACCCTGGAGACAGACAAGTGAATATGCTCCTTAAATTTGCTTTGGGAAAAATCAGATTAATTACAGCTCTGTAGGATCTTTGAGGAAGGCGCTTTGTCCTAGTGGAGGTGCCTGCTTGAGCCTTCCTCTGCTTGGCAGATAACATTTAGCACGGGCAACAGAAATGCCTTATTCTCTAAAAAGGCTCCCTCTCTCAGGGTGAGAGAATTTATTAATTTTCTGTATTGTTTGGGTTTTAGTTACTTTGCTGAAAGTGTCCACAAGGGGCCAGTCTACTGTTTACTTGGGGATGCAAACACTTCTCTGCGGGGAGCTAGAGCGAGACCCTCCAAACTCTGGGCATACCTACGGTATAGCCTTGCAGCATCCGCTCCTTGCCTGAGCTGTGTCGAATGAGACGCACTGATGTGAAAGTTTCTCTAAATTATTTTTTTAAGCCGCTGGTCTCCTGTACCATCTAGTCCTTTCTTTATTGTGTAGCTACTTTGTGGTTTTAATTAATATTATGATTATACCGCAGACATGCTTCTGTGGCGTCTGTTGCTGTGGCAGCTAGACACTTTAATTACAGAGATTAAAACACAAATCAAGGACAATACAGAGTTGTTATGATGATAATTACCAGATTTGAATATTTGTAGAAAACTGGCCACTTGAGCCACTGAGGTTAATGTAAAATACGTGCCAGTCGATCTCTTCTGGAGATCTGCCTTCAGGTGGCTGGTTGGGATGGGGAAGGGCGCGTGGGGAGGACGCCTTCTTGCTGTCACCTACCTGAAGTGTTCAAGCTGTTGGAAGAATTGATAACTTTTAGCCCAGGAGGTATCAAATTTGTTCATCCGTGGTCAAGACTCCAGTCTAGAGCTTCAATTGTTTTATTCTGTTCTTTATTTTAAAGTAATCTTTTGTTTAATCTGAAAGGAAGTATTTTCTCATTTCTCACCAAAATGAAAATGCTGGAGGAAGGATTTGGGGTATTTACTTAAAGGAACCCTGAAAATAAAATCAATTTCATGTTTAAAATTTTGAAATATTAATATAAGAGGTTTTACTTTCTTAGAACATGAACTGTTTGGTGGGTTGAAACAGTTTAATGTGTTTAATATGAATTTGGGAATATTCTAGTCCATCTCAATACGCATTTATGATTTCAGGGGGGAAAGGTTGCTTGAGATAATTCATCTGGCTTTAAAACCACCACATAATTTAGGCTTGTAGATCCAGTCCAGAAAGCTTTCATACAGCTTAAGAATACTTGCCAGCTTCAAAATAGGGTTAAAATCTTTGTCTTCAGTTATTTTTATTTTACAGAAAGGAAAATGGGAAATCTATAGTTTAAGAATCTTTGTACGTTGCTCATGTCAACTTGTAAATGCCTCATTTCTTGATCCGTGAGGGTATGTATTCTTCCCACTAGATTTTCTGCTTGCTTGGTTGCGTGTTCACTTACTCTTTAAATAGAAGGAACGGAACATGATCTCCCATTAATTATTGGCCCAGAGGTCTGTAACAAATCTGTTGTTATCTGGCAGTTCATAGCTGTCAGTGTGCTCGTGCAGTGGTCACTGGGAGATGTAAATGCTGCTCCTTTGAATACAAAGGACCCCGATACTTTGGTCGTACACTCCCTGATTTCGCCACCGTTCATCCTCCTGCATCATTGCCAAATCCCACTTGTCTCATGCTGTCACTCTGGCAGGGAACGGAGAGTCATAATCATATTAGAAACATGGCAGGTTAAACTCGGAACGGAAAACTAAAAAGGGTCTCTCCAGAAGGATTTCTGACTTGAAAAATCTCCAAGTCATCTACTGCCAGCATTGCTAGACACCAGGGGATTGTCACCTGCGGTGCAGTAAAGGAGAACATTTCTTTTTTGAAAGAATACACCACCGTATTCTTCCTTAACTAGACAGAAATAAGGGGCTACCAGCAGGAGCTAACTATAAACCTACAAAGAGTGACAAATAAACCAAACAGAAGCAATAGAGTATATGTGGTCGTTTGCTGCTCGTCTCCCTGGAGAGTTGTAGAGATGCTGTGTGCGAAGGTGGAAACAGCAGCGTCTGCACGGCCTTCCCTTTCCCGTCACCCTCTCTTGATCTAAAGTAACACTCCCTCCTAAATGCACTCTTGATTCGAGAGAAAGCTCAAATGAAGCACAGAAAGTGTTTCCCAACCATATTCCCTTCCTCTGCCTATTTCCCATATGTGGAGGAAGGAAGCCAGATCTCTAATTGTTGCTCTAATGTTTGTCCCCATGGATCCTCTCAGGGAAACAAGCTGTGTCCCGTGGGGAATGTCTCTATGTGTTTTTAGCAGGAGCGGGTTTTCACTTGCAAGTGAAGGAAGACTTTAAGGGACACGACTGAATTTTGATACTGTGGTCTCTCCAGGGGAGTGGGTTCCTGCCTACTTAGAACAAGTGAAACAAGAGCTCTTCAGGCCATGCAACGCAACTTTATTTTGAACAGGATATTTCATGTTTGGGTATCTCCAACTACACTGTAGAATTACACAGCAGAAAGTATGTGGTCTGAATTAGAGCAGAGTACAGCCATGGAGTGGTGCATAAATTTAAATCATAAATAACTGAAAGAAGAAGAGCTTGCAAGGTAGGGACAATGAGAAAACCCATGTTTTCCTATTAGGTTTCACAAAAGATGGTATCGCTAAGCCAAAGAGAGAAAAGGTCATTCGCCTGTATGGCAGAACCTAGAAGGAAACGTTGTCCTATGGGTAGAAAAGTGGTGAGAAGCATCATTGGTTTCCCTTGTCTCCTTGTTGATGGGGAGTTGACAAAGGTAGAGAAACAGACGGCTGAGAGTTTTCCAAAAAGTTAAAAGATGTTTAATCCTGCGTCTTGGGTTCGTGCTCGTGATCAAGTTACCTCTTGTCAGCTGAGCAGAAGTGTCTTTGTGCAAGCTTTTAGCCTGCAGCAAAACCAAAATAATTCAGCTTAGTTTCGATTTGCAGTGAAAAAAGTTCAGTGTGCTTCTCGGTATCTCAGTGCAGGGGCAGCTACTGGTCTCTATGCGCACAGGTGACGCAGTTCTTGCTCATTTTCAATGAGGAATTTACTAGCAACTTTTAAAATCTCATCGTCCAGGACAATGGGATGAAGAGAGTTGTACGGGTTTGTTTTAAAAGGGAGATAATTTTGAATCAGACTGTGTTAAAGAAAGAGGGATGCTGTGGAACAGCCTGATGACTGCGGTGAGGCTGAACCGCTTGGTGAATTGATCATCTACAGGAATATCAGTGCAAGCAGACTGTGGGAACACCCTGGAACAACAAAATGAAATACCCGACTCAAAACAAGGCTGATGTACAGAGTAGGGGTTCAGCAGATGTGCTGTTGAAGTACTTACATACAGGGCTTTCCAAAATAATGCTCCAGAAATAACTTTTTTTATTCCTTACATGAGTTTTCTACAGCATACTGTCTGCTATATCGGCTACATTGAGCTGTTGGCATCCCAGCATCCTTGGCTCCGGGACTTTTGGAGTACACCGATGTTTTCTATTTGCTGAGAGAACATACAGGAGCTGGTAATAAAGAGCTCCCAAGGGACCATTCCTTAGATTGTCCACACAGTGTCTTGGTTTCTAAATGTGATGGATCACTAATCATACTGGTGGCATTAAACCAATTAATAGTAGAAAAAGCAATAAAATGTTGCGTTCCTCTGAACTTAATAGAGGCTTTGTCAAATACTTCAGTAGTGCTGGGATTTCGTGCTCATTATTTAAACACTTAAAACATCTGAATCGCAGTTTAAAATTGTGTTAGTTAACTGCTTAACTAGTCCAGATATTTAGGATCGGCAGGTGTGTGTGTACGTACACACACTGTGTTCCAGTAGGTGCACGCTGTGTCTGTAAGTGCATATAGTTACACGACGGGAATATTATTTGTGTATGCACATCTGCTTGAGGTAGATCCTCTGTTGCCGCTCCAGACTTATTTGTCAGACACCATTGGACAACTTAATTCAGAGCATTAACAGTAGTTTGTTTTCATTAACAATCTTGTTAATTTGAGAGGCAGTAGTCATTAGAGTACAGTGTGAAAACAACAGTATATTGTATCTCAAGGGTCAGAGAAGTTCTTGATGTTTTCAGATCCCCAACAGTCTTAACCTGTCGATACTCCTGTGCCACTGGGCGTTGAATGTCCACAGCTGGATCTATTCCTTCGTTCTTCCTTTAAATACGGTGTTAAGAGGGAATCCCACCTGCCGTCCCCATGAGCTGCTAGGATGCCTTTTGGTGCCACCTTTCTCTTGTACCATGGCATACATCAACTGATTCTGAACCTTATTGGCCTTCAAGATTTTTTGCATTAAGAAAGCCCAGACTGGCATTTGCTGCTACAGCTCGACTGCAGAAAATCAACTCTGCTGCTACTCAAGTGGAGTGCCCAGGTCCACTGTGTGTATACAGGGAGAAGGAGGGTAAGTCTTGTGGTCCAGACGTACATCCTGCTTTAGCTGACATCTGCGATCTAACAGACACGGCATATGCCTCTATTTCATTCAGATCCCCTCAGCCCTTTAACAGCGTGAGTCCTAATTTCGCTAAAAGTGTGTCATTTCTTCAGTGTTTTGGGGGTTTGAATCTAGGACAAGAGTATCAGCAAAGAGCAGCAGGTACAAATACTCAGCCTGTATATCTTATCAGATATTCAAGAATGCAGTAAGAAATGTCAGAGCGAGCTTTCTACGAAATATTTAATTAACAGCAACAGCTACAGAAATGAAAAACAACATCCAGGCAATTACAGTGTTCAATAAAGCAGCTCTCAGAGGATGGAGCAGCAACGGATTAGTGACTGACTGGCATTTAAATATGTTATCAACCAGTTAGGGAGACCGGAGTAAATTTGCTCCCCTGGGGATCAAGCTAGTAGAAGTATTATAACTATATTATTGTTTCTCAAGGCAATCAATTGAATTATATGGTACAGTAGTCTAGGACGTTTGGCTGTTATTCCAGCAGCTGGTTACGTGATTTGTTTCACTGGACATTAATACAGTGTACTGGGTGAGATACTTCTGTCAGCTTGCAAACTGTTTTCTTGCTTAAAATCAACAATCTATACAGTCCACTTTTGGATTTTAAATGCAGGGTGTGCTGGAAACTCTATAATTTGTAGAAGTGGTGGAATATGCTAATCTTCGGATGTTAAAATAGAACACAATAAAGAATTTATGTTATCTTTACCTCCAGGGCCAAATATATGCTGAGAAGGCATAATTACTCTACTACTTGTAATGCCTTCTTTTCTTATGATCATGCAAAAGTGAGGATCATTTCACTGATTGGGGATTTTTGCTGTTAGAGATTTCACATTAAAAAAAATGGAAGCCCTAGAATAAAAAACTGGTTTTAGAATGACGAATGAGATAAAATTACATGAACTGCAACCATCTTTCATTGCAAGCTAATTCCCTTTACACATATATACAATCGTGCTGATGCAAAAACCCCACTTCATGGTGAAGCTGTACAGAAAAGGCATAGTCCAGTGTACACAGATACACGTGTAGTTGAATTTCTAATTCCATCTGGTGGTTGAGCCCATTGCTTCTCTCTCTCTCGGTAGAGTACAGGGATGCAAAGGAACTTGTAGGGAGTTGAGAATTTGCAAAGGTGGACCTAATCAATAGGGTTTGTATTGATTTACGTTTGATGCTGACCAGTTTAGCAAGTAAATGAAAATGAATCAACGTCTCTTCAATAAATAACTGGTCCAAACCCCGCAGTGTATGAGCCAAAGGATAGCAAGCCAAAATGATTCAGTAAGGGATCTACATCTCTTTGATACCGTTCATTCTGTCTTTATAGCAGCAAGGTTGCCGAGGGTAGCCTGTTGAGCCAGTAGTGTAACAGACTTCTTCATAAGGAGACACAGCAGCAGAGAACAGCTGGTTTTTTTTTTTCTTTTCCTCCCATTGCATTTATATAGATTCATTTTCCCCCACGGCCCCTTTCTTCTCAGTTTCTCTTCCGAAGGTGAGAGCAGCCTTTGCTCTGAGGACACAAGGAGCCAGTATAATGGTCCAAGACAGAGCAACTACCAAAAAGGACACCACTGTGAATGATTTCTTTCACTGTAAGTACATATTATTGATGGTTGGAAGTGAGGAAGAGCCCTGGATAAGGCAACCTGTTGAAAACCCAGGTGTCTAGGAGTCTCCTGGAATAGCTAAACAATTTTCCGTTAATGGCATGCTTAACTTTAGAAGAAAAGACTGCCGTTAAAACACACAGGAGGCTAAGTACCTTCAATACATTTAAAAGAAAATTATCTAAAGACTGTGAACCCCAGAACAATATAGTCAACAAAACAATACATCAGTAGGAACACATTTATGTTCATGAACAGTCACAAAGACAATTATAGACAAGCATGTCATGCTGGTAAAGCCCACCTTGAATGATGACTTTTATAAATCAACAGATGTCCCAGATGCGATGCTGATTACATCCAAAGCTGGTGAAATGGGCAGGATGGTCTGATCCAACTGGCAGGAGAGGAGCTCAAGTAGGGCCCTGTTGCTCACTGCTGACCAGCGCGTCGTGAAGAAGAAAGGAGTATTCTGTGTTGCCTTATTTTGCAGATGCCAAGGTACAAAACACATTACTGAGTAAGAAGTCCTTCACTAACAATGGACTATGTGCCATATTTTGTGGCTGAGAAACGGCTAATCAAGAAAAAAATGGGACCGGCTGCCCTGAGATGTTGCTGCTGGCATGAAATTCTGGATGAGCTAAAGTACAGACTGAAGAAAATGCATTTTTCACCTCTGTTCCCATTGCACTGACCACTGAAATGTTTTGAGAGCTCCTGAGCACCCCTCAACAGTCTCTGCTACTTCCAGATGGCAGCGAGGAGAGAGGGGCAGTGGTCAGGCAGGTGAGAAGCTCATAGAGAAGCTGTTTGTAGACGGCTCAGTCTGCACAGTCCCAATTAAAAGGGGCAGCGTGGATCCACTCTGGTGTCACCTTGGCGAAAATTATGAAGTGCTCCTCTGAAGTTAAATATTAAAGATCAAGTTGCTTGAAGCTCGTGTGGTTTTTCCCCATTACCTCTGGAACGCAGGGAATTGAGGGAAGCAGAATGAGGAAAAGAAAGATTTTTCTGAATAACAGAAGCCTGAAGTTAATTAATGCTCAGAAAGTGGTTTGAAGATGAAAAGCACTACTGCTAAGTGTTATTAATAGTGGAGTAACCCTGCTGTTAATTATAAATAACAATAATGCTACGGAGCACGCTACATGCAAAGATCTCAAAATCCTTTTGAAATATGAATCACTGATTTATTCTGATATTGTAAATGGGAAGAATGAGGCGTGGAGGGATTTAACAACTTGTTTGAGTAAGGCGTTAAATACAGAAGTAGAGGAGTCCCAGACTGCAATCTACATCTCAGACTTGCATTTTACAGGTTGAACTCCTGCAGGCTGTTCCCTGGCTCTGCAAACACTGTGCAGCAGAGCCCGACCTCTGGCTTTTCTTGAGTTACATACGAGTGTCTAATTGTGCAGAGTATTACCGACGAACTGTGAAGATGTGTACCTATACCTCTAATTTCTCTTCTATAATGTTTGGAAGTGCAAGGAATCCTTGCAACGAGTCTGAAGCTGTATAAAACGGACAAAGCAATGCAGCTCCTATGCAGTAAATTCCCCTGAAAGCATCCCTGGGATTCCACTCTTGCTGTGCATGTAGAAATAAAAACATTCGGTATTGCTCCTCCTTGCCAATGCTTTGTTTTCAGCGCGGTGTGATGCTGGGCTGATCTCTCAAGGAGAGGATTCCTGACTCAAAGCCTGTTACTTATTCCTAGAATTCTCAAAAATGAAGTCTGCAGAATAAAGTGACTCGGTCGAGGCTGAGCGAACACTGACTGAATTTCAATCAGAGATGCTAATCACACCCAAGGACCCTCTTAGTTTTAGGGAATGACAATTTGAAAGTAAAATAAAAGGAACCCGCTCCTGCCAGAAAAAGAGCGTCTCATCTGGGTCTTGCACTTTCTCTCGTTTCTTGTGGCTAATAGGCGTTCGCTGCCGTATTAGTTTGCCTCTCAGTTTCATCAGACCCTTTTTAAACGAGGATTTTTAGTTCTCAAACTAATCTTTTCCTGTGAGTGAGGGTTCATTTGTATGCTGTTATTGTCATTAACAGTGTAATCTTCAGTCTTGGGGTTAGCGTGTCTATTTTGTGCTTCCTTAGGGTAGCTGTGAAGTACTCCTCCACTAACCCATGAGTGCCTCTGTTTTCGCATCTTCCTGAGGACTATTGTGTATTGTGATCATCTGCTAATAGAGGAGATTAGCTGAATCACAGCAGTCTCCCAAGCAAGAGATATGACTTTTTTTTTTTTTTTTTCT